>CADDXX010000573.1:122383-137034 GCA_902810485.1 Alauda arvensis
TTGTTTCTGATCTTTAAACCTTTCCGAACTCCCTGCGGATGCTCCAGCCCTCACCTGAGCTGCAGGTAAGCGGGACTGGGGGTTGGGCATCGCCCCCTCCCCTGCCYGCAGAGTGCCAGGGGGTTGAGCTGGGGAGGGGCTGCCACATTTGGGGGGCTGTGACCCCCCTGCCCGGGGAAGGCTGGCCTTTCCCAGGGGCTTGGCACAGATGGATTTTGGGGTGTTTTGTGCCGGTGGGGGCAGAGGCAGAGCGAGGGGTTCATCCCCTGGGAGTTTGGTGCAGAGAGGAGGAGGAGGAGGATGGGAGGAAGGATGGAGGTGTGGCTCAGGTGTGGCAGCGAGGATGGGGTGGGAAGKCACCTGCTGGAGGAGATTTGGGGATGCAGGAGGACCCTAAAGTGATGGATAAAGCCTAAAATCCAAGGGAAGGGCTGGCGGGGTGCAGTGAGGATGATGATGGAGCAGTGGGGACGGTCCCACCCGCTCTGGGGGCTGTGGTGGTCAGCAAGGGGACAGAGTGGCTCCCTGCTCACGGGGGTGTTCTGGGGSKTGGCTGTGCTGGATGTTYRRATGAGGGGATTGRTGTTGAGGSSAGTTCTGATGGTGTGAGGGGCACCYGAGTCKCCATGCAGGTTGTGGTTGTGGCTCTTGGGGGCCCTTGGGGAAGGGGTTGTTGTTGTTGTCGTGTGTTTGAGGCCACTGCCAGGGCTGGGGGCAGTGGAGGTGTTCAATCCAGAGCTGGTGGCCCACGTGTAAACCTGGGGGAAAGCGGGGCAAAAGAGGAAGAACAGATTTCCTTTCCCTTCCTCCTTTTCCACTTCCCTCTTCCTCTCCAGAATAATTTCAGCAAACCAAGGAAAAAARSMRAWTTWMMAAAAAAACCCCACCTTTTCCTTGAAAATTTCCCTTCCTACACTTTTTTCCTCCCCTTGTGTTGCTTGGTTGGGGCGTTCCCCCATCACTTTGGGTGCGAATTGGGATGTTTGCCACCAGTCCTGGGGGAAAGGCTGTGAACTGCTGCTGCCAGCCAAGCTGGGCTGGGGCTGAGGGGCACTTGGTGCTCTGAGGGTCCTCTCCACCCTCCTCACCCTCCTAGGGGAGAGCATCCATCAGGTGGGGAAGGAGCATCTTCCCAGCCACTCCTTAGCTCTGCCATCCTGGGTACCACATCCTGCCTCCCATCCCTCCAGCTGAGGGCACAATTTGGGGATGTTGGGGGCATTTTCACCACCCAAAGTGGTGAAAATTCATCCCCATCCCCATCCCTGGGCTGTGGGAGAGTCTCTTAATAGTGGGACTCGGCTGAAGGTTTGCTCTGGTTTCCCTTTCCCACGTTCATCCTTTTATTCCACCTTCCCCTCTCACTTCACTTTTCTCTTTTTTTATTTTTTTTTCTTTCCTTCCTCCTGTTCCTTTTCCACAAAAAAAACCCAAAAAACCCATAAACCAAGTATTATGTTTTCACTACCTCCATCCACCACCCTTCCTTGTCCAATGCAGGAAGCCATGCTCGGGATGTAAGAGGGCCTTTCCCCCTTTATTTTTCTCTTTTTCTTGGCAGTTTTACCTCCCTCCTGTCCCTCTGCCCCTCCTCTCTCTGGTCTTTCACCTGTAGTATTTTACCTGGCTACTGTAACTGTAAATAGCGACTTTCAATCTGTTAGCAATGGTAACAGTACAGAAAACTGGTTTTGGGCTTTTTTTTTTCCTTTTTTTTTTTTTGGTTGTATTGATATGAAATGAGATTCTATTTTTGTCAGAGTATATTGTAATAATACTGACTTTGGACATGGCCGAGTTGTACAGCGATTTCTTGTTGAACCCTCTTGGCTCTTCCCTGTTCACCCCCTCCCCAAGCCTCCCTGCTCCCCAAATTTCCACATCCGAGACCCTGCCCAGGCTCCTGGAGCAGCCACTTCGTTCCAGGGCTGTTTTTCCGCAGGGTTCCCAACACGCCGGGGTGTCCCCCGTGCTTCTGGAGAGCTCAGAGCACGCAGGGGTGGCTTTGTGAGCCTTGGAAATGGGGCGCTCCCAGGTGCGCAGGGATGCTCTGCTGCGCTCCGGGCACGAATTTGGGGACCTTGCAGCAGCAAATAGGGTGGTTCCAGCTCCCTTTTTTACCCTAGCGAGGGGAAACCTCGGTTATTTCCCAGTTCCTTCCTCCCGAGCTCCGTTCTCTGGAGCGATGCGTGTTGGAAATGTGCTTTCCTTGAGCCAGAAGAGGGTGGTGTGGCTCAGGCTGCCGTCTCCGAACAGGCTGGGATGGTTTTGCCGGGAGGTTTTTAGGATATCGTCACTGGATGGGGATGGCTTGGCTGCTGTGTCCCCGCATCCMCCACCAGCGTTGTGCTGGGGGGGACAGCGAGGGGTTTCTTCAGCTCGGATGGGTTTTCAGAGCGAGATTTTCGTGCTGGTGCCACTGGGACGTGAGCTCCTCACTCTCCTGAGTGAACCCATCCTGTCCCCAGGGAAACGCTCTTTGTCACACGGTGCTGGGATGTCCCCGGGCTCCTGAGATGAGGAGTGAAGCAGCCCCACCTTGGGCMGTGACTCCCCCTCCTCCCCGCTGCTCTTTCCAAGCATTTTTAGGCAAATCCGATGCTGAAGAGGGTGGGGAGCATCGTGGCCTCGCTGCTGCTCCCACTCCTGTCCCTCCTCGTTSTCCCCCATCCCCTTCGCCCCCCTGGCTCCCCCATAGCTCAGTTAAGCAGGTAGGCGTTAGCAAACTCTGGGGTATCTGCAAAAAAATCCTTTGTAAAATAGAATAGACCCTTTAAAGATGCACTAAAACAAAAACAAACAAAAAAAAAAACCCACCGTAAATGCCCCCCTGTCAGCTTCTCTGTGTGATGGTTCCTTGGATGTCCCCGCTCAGCCCGTCTGTACCGGCACAGGCAGCTCTGCATCCTCCCCCCAGGGTGCTGCACAGGTAGAAACAAAAAAAAACAGGACGTGCACTTCCCCCCCACCCCCGAGGAGTTTTATTTATTGTTTTGAGAAGCGAGTTAAAAGGGAAAAAAAATAAAAAAAAAGGAGAGAAACTGTATCTATAATATATATATATATTTTTAACCTCTTTTTTTTTTTTTCCCTGATGCTCCTCCGCCCGTGTGTGTGGGTGTGTGTGTGTGTGCGAGTCAAGGGGTGGCAGCTCGGGGCGCAGGGACCGGGGCTTTCCCTGCCCGTGTCCAGCAGTGGGAGCCCAGCAGCAGCAGGGGGAGGGAGGAATTCGTGTTTTGTAATGTTTTAACCGCGATCTTTTGGCTAATTCCATCTTTTCTCCGGAGTGTTTGCACCCTCGGGGTCTGCCCTGGGGACGCCATCCCCGCTCCCTTGTCCCCGTTCCCTCCCGTCCTTGCTCCCTTGACAATCAGTGGCTCCTTCCCAGGGACTGCAGCACGTGGTTGAGACGTCTAATTTTCGTTTTTTCAATATTCCTTTTTTTGTGCTGTATGGTGATGCGTTATTGTATATTCCACGATAAGAAAAAAAAAAATATATTAAAAAAAAAAAATGATGATAATAATAATAATAATTACCATGAGAAATTCTTATGAGTTTTGTTTGGAAACTCTTTCACTATATTTGTTGTAAAGAGGTTTACTATTAAAAAGAAAAAAAAATACACGTTTCTGATAATTTTTCGTGCCTCTGGCTCTTTCTTTTCCTGCTCTCTGCGTGGCAGGGGTGCAGCAGGGTGGGGATGCTCCCGTGTCACTCCTGGTCTCAGTGGCTGGAACTCAGGGATTCCCAGTCTCCCGTCCCTGTCCCAGGTCTCTGAAGGATCCTCTGAGCTCCAGGACAGCCCTGGCTCGGTGGAGAGGCTGCCCGAGGTGGTGATGGCTGTGCTGGGATGCTTTTCACTCCCCTGGGATGCTTTTCACTCCCCTGGGATGCTTTTGGCTCCCCTGGGATGCTTTTGGCTCCTCTGGGATGCTTTTTGCTCCCCTGGGATGCTTTTGGCTCTCCTGGGATGCTTTTGGCTGTCCTGGGATGGTTTTGGCTCCCCTGGGATGCTTTTGGCTCCTCTGGGATGCTTTTTGCTCCCCTGGGATGCTTTTGGCTCCCCTGGGATGCTTTTCTCTCCCCTGGGATGCTTTTCACTCCCTTGGGATGCTCCTGGGGTGGAGATGGCGATTCCACTGCTCATTTTCTGCTGCCTCCCTTTGCTCAGTCCTCGAGAGCTGGGATGGACACCCCAAGATACCCCAAGAGACCCCAAGACACCCCACGCTGTGGCTCCCGACCCAAAAGGTGTAAAATGCATGAAGGTTTTTTTTTCCTGCTGGGGGTTGGAGCATCCTGGGATGTTGGACTTTGACTTCCTCAGCTGGAGGTGGAATTCTGGGGGGCTTCCAGTGAGGATCTCATGAGTGAGTGTGATCTGAGGATGTGGGGTCCCTCTTGGGGGGATCTCTGGATTCAGGATATTTCTGGGAATGCTGAGGCTGGTACCTGTGTACTTCACCTGAAGTGCTGGATTTTGGGCCCCTCGAGACAAGAAAGGCATTGAGAACAGAGGTGGGGAAGGGGCTGAAGAAGCAGGAGCTCCTGAAAGAGCCTGGAGAAAAGGTCAGGGGGGACCTTCTGGCTCTCCCCAGCTCCCTGACAGGAGGGGGCAGTGAGGTGAGGGTCAGGCTCTGCTCCTGGGGAACAAAGGACAGGACCAGAGAAATGGCCTCAGGTTGTGCCAGGGGAGTTTTAGGTGGGATATTGGGAAAATTCCTTCATGGAGAGGGCGGCCAGGCACCGGCACAGACTTCCCAGAGCTGTGGTGGTGTCCCTGTTCCTGAAGGGATTTAAAAGATTTTAAGGGATTTAAAAGTTTGGATGTGSCACCTGAGGACTGGCATTAGTGGTGGCCTTGGCTGGACTCAGCTGGGCTCGATGACCTCGATGACTTCGAGCCTTAAATATTCCATGGTTCCATGACTTCAACCAAACCAGGCCAAGAGGTAAAAAAATCGCCTTTTCACCCCAAAACTGACGCAGGGCAGGGGGRGATCCCCTTCCCCCAGGCTCAGCCCCGATGCTTTATTTCGTTTAATGCTGTCAAAGCCGAGTTTCTCCCGGGTTCGGGGGGCGCCTTGGGGTGGGGGGCGTTTCACCGCATCGGCCGCCAGGTGGCGGCAGAGCGCAGCGCSCCGCGGCGCTGATTGACAGCTGTCAATCACGGGCGCCGGGGTGGCTGGAAATGGGGGTGCGAGGCTTTTGGGCCATCCCGGAGCTGCGGCACGGGGTGGTTTGGGGGCTGTGTCCGTTTCTCGTTGTCTCACGCACTGGTGGCTGGGGAGCTCCTCGGTCTGGAATGGATTTTTTGGGAATGAGTGGAACCACCGAGATGTGCTGGATATGAACTGACCACGTGCATTGGCAGCCCAGAAAGCCAGCGCTGTGCCGGGCACATCTGCGGCAGTGTGGGCAGCAGGTGAGGGGGCAATCTGGCCCTCTGTTCCACTCTGCTGAGAGCCCCCCTGCATCCAGCTCTGGGGGCCAAGCACAGCAAGGACCTGGAGCTGCTGGAGCCRGYCCAGAGGGGCCCACAGRGATGCTCTCCCAGCCTTCTCCCAGCCTGGCTCCAAAGTAGAGCCCCTCTRCTTTGGAGCCAGGCTGGGAGAGCTGGRGGTSTTCAGCTTTGAAAAGARRAGGCTCTGGGGAGACCTCAGAGCTCCYTCCAGGACTTTGTGCAAGGGCCTGAAAGGAGAGGACAAGGGGGAAYRGCTTCCCACTGCCAGGGGRCAGGTTTRGATGGGATAYTGGGRAGGACTGTGAGGATGGTGAGACCYTGGCACAGAGAAGCTGTGRCTGCYCCAWCCCRGGGCTCGGAGCAACCTGGGATCATGGAAGATGTCCCTGCCCATGGCACAAGGTGAGTTTTATGTTCCCTCACAACTCAAACCATCCCCTTACTCTTTGTTGAATGAGACAATGACAGCAGCCTGCAAGATTTCCAAGCTGAGGAATGAGGACCTGCACCATCCCTGAGGCTGCGTTTGGAGGAACCACGGGGCYCACAGCACTCCCTGAGGTTCATTTCCCATTTCATTTTCATGGGAAAAGATGGTTTGAAGAGTGGCATCAAAGCCATCCAACTCTGAGGGGCTTCTCCTCGCAGGGCTTTGTATCAGCGTGTTCTGTTTGCTGAATTCTGCCAGGCAGCCCCAAAACACCCCGGAGAACATTTTTTGCTGAAAGCGCCATTTCGGGCACTCTGCCTTTTTCCAAGCAGCGAGCTGGGAGCTGCGGGAGCCAGGCCCYTTGGACAAAGCTCCCACTCTTCCCYGGCCARCTGGAGCWGGGAATGGCAGCGCTGAGGGTTTATCAAAAGGCACTTTTTGGGAACGGTGGGTGATTCTGTTTGTCTCAGCTCCCTTTGTGCCCGAGGTGCTGCTCTCTGGCCGTGCTGGGAAGCGGCTCTGCTCGCCAGGGATGTGGCAGCCAGGGGAAAAGGGAGGAAAGAAAGAGAAAATCCTCTGCCCTGCTCACTCAGCTGGCACAGCCCAGGGAGGACCTGGAGTTTTGCTCGCCTGTATTTCCAAATTTCAGTGATGGAGGAGGGTGGAAGCTGAAGTTTGGTTGGGTCACCCCTTCCAGCTCCAGGTCTAATCACTCCCTGCAGCCACAAACTGTTCTCTGTGTGGTCAAAGAATGGTAGAAGGACAGAAAAAGAGTAGTAAAAGAATAGTGAAAGAGTAGTAAAAGAATAAAGCCCAAATTAACATTTTTAAATTTTTTGAGATGTGGTCTCAGCTCAGGAGAAGGAACCTGGAGTCAGTAGTTTGAGGGAATAGAGGTCATTTCAACCTCTTTTTGGCTGTATTTGGTGTGAAGAGGATGCCTGGGATAACACCTTTCCAGAATGCAAAGTTTCTCTCTGTGCAATCACATGCTTTGCACTGGTGTGTGCACTTGCACCCCTCAGACAGCCCAAAAGCTCCTGGCTGCCCCTGAGTGTTTATTTTACACCCACCCCACTCCCACTTTGAAGTAGATTTAAGCAACAACAACAAAATTACAGGCCCAGCAGAAGTCTTTAATCAGAACATGCTTCCCCCTCGGAGCCTGCACTGCTGAGCACAATCAGAACGCGAATCAAAAGAAAGCAGAGTAAATTATTCATCGGGAATCCATCCCTGCTTCCCCTGCACGGGAGGCTCGCAGGCAGAGTTGTGGGGATGCCTYGGGATGTTAAATATTCCCTTCCAGCGAGCTGAGCTGTGGCCACRGGCTGGGCAAASCCCAGCTCCTGGTTTCTCATCTTCCATGGGGGGTTCATCCCTGGCTGGGGTGACCCAGGGGTGGCAGCTCCTCCTCCAGCCCTTCCTGCAGGACGTTTTGTGCCACAAAGTGGGGTGGCACTCGCCTGGCTGCACCTCCCCTCGCAGCAAGGAGGGTTCTGCAGGGATTTACCCCGGGGGAAATGAGTCCCCTGAGCCAAGGCAGCATCTCAGCAGCTCTTCCCAGCCCTCCCTCATCCCCACCTACACGGGCTGGTTATGGAATGAACGCCCAGCAGACACCAAAGCACACCTGCCCACCGAGCTGCTGTTTGCCTCTGATGGGACACGGAGATGTTGGGAGGATTTAAACACTCAGAGTTACCAAAGGTGTTTGGAGAATGGGCTTTTGGATGTGGCACTATTATTTATTATTTATTATTCATTATTTATTATCTATTATCTATTATTTATTATTTATTATTTATTATTTATTATTTATTATTTTTTATTTTTTATTTATTATTTTTTATTTATTATTTATTATTTATCTATATATCTAGATATATATATCTCTATATCTCTATATCTCTATATATGTATATATGTATATATACATATATGTATATATGTATATATTTATCTATTTATCCATTTATCAATTTATCTATTTATCTATTTATCTTATTTTTATTATTATTATTATTATTATTATTATTATTATTATTATTATTATTATTATTATTATTATTATTATTATTATTATTATTATTATTATTATTATTATTATYMTGGCAGTTTATCCAAGGAATTCCTGGCCCCATCACTGCTGTGTGTCTGACACAGTGCATTGTTCTCAGCTGTTAGTGGAATCAAACCCCTTTTCCTCCAGTTCTCTTTTTTTTTTTTTCCTTTTTAAATTTTATTTCAGAGTCACGCTCCACGGCACAAACTGTAAAAAATACATTTTTTTAAACGGCCCAAAAACAGACGGGTCGAGACCTTTCTGCTAACAACCCCCCACCCCATCCTCGAAATCCAAAGTAGTGAAGGATTTCGCCGAAAATAATGGATCATTTTCCCATTTACCCACGATTCAAGGATTAATAACTAATCCCATCAAAGGACATCTGCTTAGATTGTTCCTTGTCAGTGAAAGTAAATAGAGCCTTTTAGTCTTTAGACCTAAACTCCTCTGAGGTTATTATGCACAGGAACCTCCTACAAGCGGCCGCTTTCTGTGCCGCTCCTGCTGTGCCCAACCCTGGAGGGAGAAAGCAAACTTTGCAAGTCCCTGGACATAAAGGTTATTTTGCTAGAATGGAGGAGACTTTTATGAGAGGCCGGGTAAGCTGAGACCCTCACCCTCCCCTRAGGCTCGGCTCGGCCAGGGGGCTGCAGCTCAGGAGCCCTTTGTCCTCCCTCTGTGGCACATTCCCCGATTTGGGGTGGGAATGCCGGAGCTTTGCTCTCCCGAAAGCTTCACCCCACCTTCGTGCTGCTTCCCATCAGCTCTTCTTTCCCATTTAACCAGCTCTTCTGGGGTTAAAATGGGAAAATCAGGAGCTGTTTGGGGTCTGGGTCTGGGTCCAGAATCCCCAGGGTTGGCAGGAAAAGTCTGGGAGGGGGTGGATGTGGGAGGGTGGATGGGGTTGGGGTCCATCAGTCCACAGGGCTGGCAGAGGAATGGGAATTTTGGGGGCAGCAGGGGTGGGGTGACACGGGACTTGAGGAAAAAAGAGCTTGGGAGCAGTGAGCTACTTGTCAAACAATGGCCTGTCAGAGCATGGCTTGAGTTTTTGTCAGTGGGGCTCCCAAAGCTGCTTTTTGGGGGGATGGAGGCATTCCCAAAGGGGCTCTGGCCAGGAGTGACTGAACCAAAACGTGAGAAAAACGCTCCGAATGAGAGGAGCTCTCTCTCTTTTCTCTCTGTAAATATTGAAGGCTGGCAGTGCCCAGGGCAGAGGGGAGATCCCTGCAGGTCACCCGAGGAGAGCCTGGTGCGAGGCACAGCAGATCCCAGCTCCCTGTTCTCTCCTCCTTTCGGAGTGGAAATAACCACTGGCACTCGTGCCAGGCCGTTGGAGGGATGCATGTTGTAAGCATTTCAGAACATCTAAAATTAGACTTTGTCTTTTTTTCCCCCCTACCAGAACATGGCTGAGTGTCTCATCCATCAACACCAGCTGTGGATATTTTTTTTTTTTTATTTCTTTTTTTTTTGCTATCGCTTTGGAAAAAGCTTCCTCAGAGACACAGACAAAAAAGAAAACCCTGCTCCACCCTCTTCTCTGGTGCACACACAAAATATGAGAGTAATTACAAACTGGGGCTGTGGGCCTCAAACCCGGASCCTGCTCTGGGCTATTGAGGGAAATCTTTCAAAACCCAAATGGGAACCAGCCCCGTCAACCTTTTTGCCATGTGGGGAAGCTGGTCCTGCTGTGCTCAGCCCTCCCAGCCCTCCGGACCCGCAGCCCCAGCCTCGGCTCCGAGCTCCAGAGAAGGGAACAATTGCAAGGCAGAGCCAGTGGGAGTTCAAAAGGAGCAATACTGAATGAAACGATAGCAATTTCCCTTCTTTTCCRCCGCTTAAAGGTGCACGCTGGGAATGTTTAAATATCCTTGTTATCCCCTTCAATACCTAGGGAACATTTTTTTAACGAGCTGGGCTGTAATCAGGCCGCGTTCGTGCCAGGCATCCCTTACAAGAGCCGTTCTCCAAAAAGAGCTGTCCAGATCGAAGCCCTTTGAGGCAGAAGAAAAGGCACCTGCTGCACGGAGGGCTCCAGGCAGCTGAGCTGGGGTAGGTGCTGGGGGGACACTTCACCCAATTTTACCAGGACAAAACAGAGCTCCCTGCCASTACAGAAAGAGGGAATTTTGGCGTTCAGTTTAGGTTTGGGGTTGGTGGGTTTTTTTCCTGATTTGGTTTTTTTTTTTTTAATGTTGGTTTGGAGGTGAGTTAACATCGCATCTGAGGCTGAGCTGGTCTGGTATAAATGAATTTGTTTGTTTTCAGGCTTCAGCCCCCTTCCCCTCTGAAGCTGCTGAGTTACATGGGTGCCTTTGAAGGCATCGAGCTACTTTGGGGTGAACAGTTAAAATACCCTGAATTACTCAAAGCTCCACCTGAGGTAGGAAAGCACTTGCTGGGGAGAGCCAGGAGGAACTTTCCAGCCCCGAGGCAAGAAGGGTTTGTCTCACTGTGGGATTCTCATTCAAGGATGGAGCAAAGGGTTCTCATACCCAGGGCAGAGCCCAGCCAGGGGCTGTGCACAGGCAGGATTTGCCTGAACACGGCTGGCACAGACCTGCAGGGCCTGGGGAGCTTCTCTGCCTCTGTCCCTCCGTGCACCCACTCGCTTCAAAACGCAGCTTTTGTTGGCATTCTCTTTGTCTGGAGGACGCTGAAGCGGTGGCACCGCACGGCCCAGGCAGCAGGGGAAGTGCCCAGCAAAGGCAGCAAAACGCCATCCATGGAGAGGAGGCTGGCACCAAGACAAAGGCGTTTATTTAGAAACCACCCAGCTCCAGACCCTTTCCCTTCCTCCGAACCCACGAGCCACTGATCTGCTCAGGCAGCTGTACCCCGGATTTTGAGGTGGCTGGGACTGCTGGGAGAATCTCCAACAAAAACCTGTGTCTGAAGGTTCCAGGGCAGCAGAGGCAGCGCTGGTGGTGTGAACGTTGTCTGCAGAAAATAACCCACAGCCTGTCTAAAGTCAGGAGTCTGTGTGGACACACCAGTGCAAAACACTCAAAAAGCCAAAAATCCTCTTTGACCCGCATGTGGCATTTCTTGCAGAGCTCATCCATCTCCCACRCAGAGCCTCTCTGAGCTGGTGGGTGAGAAAAGGAGGGGATTTCCTTTAAAAACGCCGGCAGGGAAGAAGCAGCAGCTCCACGCTGGCACCTCGGAGGTGCCCACCAGCGTCCAGCACCCGCCAGGGAGAACAGGGGGGCACCCACTGCTTTTGCATTTTGCAGAGGGCATTTTGCCCCTCCACAGGGACACGGAGAGCATCTCCCTGCTGCTGGAGGGAGCTGGGAGCCGCTGGGGAGGATGGAGCTGGGTGGAAATCCCACTGTGCTCCCACCCTGCCTGCACTTTCCATGTGCCATATGTGGGACACACAAGGACAAGGTGCCCATGGATGAGGTGCACACACACAGGGCTCACACCTGGGTAGGGCACGCCCAGGTTTAGGCACAGCCCAGGGGCTTCTGCTCAGTTTTTGGAGGTGCTGCTGCTGAATTTGAGTCCCCCACTCCCTCTCTGATGAGCGTGGCCTCTCCCCGAGCCTCCCCTTGGCTGAGGGTGGGGGGCAGAGCTGAACCCACCCCACCTCGCAGAGATTCCCCGGTGGGGCTGCACAGGAGGGGGACATTCCTGCCCTCTCCCCTCGTGGGCTGCAAGCCGGACCCTCCTGGGGGAATTACGGGCTTGCTTTGGGTTTCCTGGAGGGTTTTTCCCCCCCAGTTTTTAATGGGGGCAGGGGCTGCGCGGCTCCGTGCGGGGCAAGGGGGGCGCGGCGGCGGGGGTCCCGCGGGTCCCTGCAGCCCAAAAATCCCGGCTTTCCGAGCTAAAAAAATCCTCCTGCTTCATCCSAGCCTGACCGCCTCCGCCGCTGCAGCCCGGGATTTGCCTGGCAGCAGAAAGTCTCTTCAAAAATAAGTGTAAAGCGCCCGTTTTGCTGAGCGAACGCCCCTTTGCGCGCCCCGTGGCAGCGCCTGGCACTGGAAAAAGAAATGCGAGATGTGAGACGGGCACAAAGCTCCCGAGCTGGAGGCAAGGGCTGCGTGCCTTCCACTGGAGGAGCCAGCATTGCCGAGAGAATTCCAAAAAAAAMCGGGATAAATTTCTCTGCCGCCTTGCTCCAACCCCTCCTCTTTAAAGTTCGGTATCAGAGAAAATAAAGAGGCGCTCTGAGACCCCAAAAATGAASGTCTGTCCCAGCGGAAGSCGCAGGTTCCCACTTTTTAAAATTGCTGCTTTGGGATAAAGAGGGGGAAAAATAATAATCCTTTTTTTTTTTGTGTGTTCCCTTTTTTTTTCTTTTAGCATAATCTGGTGGGCGATGCCGCCGTCCTCACTGGCGGATGGGGAAGTGATGCCAGAGGCTCTCGGGGCTGTAGTGAGGATTTCTGCAGGGAAAACTCTTCCTCTCGTTGGTCTTCGGTAGCTGCGGATTTGCCAAGAGAGGGGCAACAGAAAAGGAATTTAGATTTTTTTTTTTTTTTTAATTTCCAGTGTTTCCTGCATTTCCAAACTCACGGGAGGGTTGCAGGAACATCGGCTGAAATCCTGAAAAAGAAGAGAAAAAATCCAAATCCCAAAAAACAAACTAATAGTAATAATAATAAGAATAATAATAATTTATTAGGGATGGACAGAAATGATCGGGGTAAGACACGGTTCTTCTGCCCTCGGCCGCTCAGGATGCTCATCGGTTCTGGCCATTCGCAGTAAATAAATGAATTTTTAAAATATAATAATAATAATAGCAATAATTGAAAAAATAATGATAAATCCTGGTGAGYCGGGAATTTAAGAGGAATGGAGTGGAGGAATGCAGAGAGCAGCGATCAGGACGGGGCTGGGAAAAGCGGCTCAGCTGCCGAGGTGGAAATGAAACTGCAGAAMAGGGCTTTTCCCAAACACATATATATATTTTTAAATTTAAAATTATCTAAAAAACTGGAAAGCAAGAAGGGAAGAGGCAGCGGGAATCGCCTCGGTTTCCACGAGCAGGAATAACGCGGGCTCCGCTGCCGTGCCCCGGGGCTGGGCTGGGCTGCTGCCACCCCCAGACCCGAGGAGCCCTCGCCGAGGTTTGGTTTGGTTCACTTTGGGTATTTTTACCCATATTTTCATCACTTCAACCAAATCACAAAATACTCTCAAGCGTAGGGAATTGATTCCTGATTTTTGAGTTCATTCTCGTTATTTGAACAACGGGCGAAAAGGGAGAAAAATGTCATTTATTTGGGGGGGAAAATAAAATTATCTGGAGTAGGGAAGAAAATCAGAGCCCAAGTTGAAAAGGGGGTTATTTTTTAATGAGTCGTGGTTACAGTTTGTGTAAAGGAGGGAAACAAAGTCAATTCCCMAATCGAGGGGGAAGCCCCAGAGCCGGGGGAAACTTCCTGAGATGCCACGGGCAAAAACCGCTCCGCTGCCCGCCCCGAGCGACACAGCGGAAAAASCCGCTGCTCGCTCCTCCTGCCGTGACCCCCCAGCTTTAATCAGCATTCAGGAAATGCCAGGGAGACTTTGCCCCTAATCTGTGCTTATTAAGCAAAAAAAAAAAAAAAGCCTTGTTTATAAAATCGCAGGTAACAGGGGAACTCGCGATCCAGCGAGGATCTCCGCTTTCTTAGGGGGGGTTTCTTATTGATAAAATTCAAGGAGTGGGTAATTACCTTTCAGACATTCCCTGGGGCCGGGGCTGGAGCGGTCCGAGCCCGGTACCGGCCCTCCGTGTCCCGAATTACCGGGTTATTCCCGGTCTGTGCTGAGGGCACCGTTTTGGGAGGGGGTTCTCGGCGGCCGGAGCATCCCCTCCGCTCAGGCGGGGCCGTGCTGCTCGCCTGGCTTTTATGGCAGAGGGAGAAAAAAAAATTTATTTGAATTAAGGAGCAAATTGGGAGCATCCGCACCGGCCCCAGCCGCRCGTCCCTGCGCCCCCCGAGCGCTTTGTGCCCCCGCTTTCCTTTAAAACCATYCAAATACCCTCAAATAACCCCTTTTTCCCCTCGTCCCCGTTCCCCCGCACGCCTCACCCCAGTTCCCACCCCCAAACGCGGCTGCGGTTCCCTCTCCCCGCTCCTCCGCGGCTGCGGAGAGAGAGAGAGAGGTTGCCGTATTTGCATATATGGTAATGAGCTCCTAATTGCCAGGCTCGCYGCGCTTCGCCGATCGATTTCGAGCAATCCAGAGGTTAAGGAAGCTTGGAAATAGCGCGGCTCTCAGCTCCCCCCTTACCCCCCGAAGCCCCCCCCGCCCGATGGAGCTGGCCCCGCATTTGCATCCCAACTTTTTTTAACTCTCCCACGTACACTTTACGTATCGGCTACGTGGAGGCTCCTCGGCCGCTCCTATATATCCTTACGCCGGGCACGGCCCCCGCTCCTCCGGCGGCGGCTCCGGGCTCGGGGCCACCGCCGAGAGCCGCGGGACCGGGGACCGGGGACAGGTGAGGGCAGGGCAGGTGAGCACAGCGCAGAGCGGGGCAGGCACAGCGCTCAGGTGAGCCAGGGCAGCTCAGGGAGGGCAGGCAGAGCCGTGCAGACAGGTAGGCAGGTGGGCACGCAGGTGGGCACGCAGGGCAGCGGGGCAGGGAGGAGCCAGCGGGGGCATCCCCTGCCCCACAGCCGCCCCTAGGTGGGTGAAGAAGTCGGGGTGAGCCAGGAGAGAAAGGAGGGAGGCCG
>CADDXX010000573.1:146430-157908 GCA_902810485.1 Alauda arvensis
TKYKGSGTGGCCCAGCTGGYCAARCTGGGTTTGGGGCATCTCTGTGCCAAGGAAAGCGTGAGGATTCCTGCCCTGGGTCAGAAATGCTGATTGAAACCTCCAGCTGCCCGACCGGGGCTGAGAGAGGGGAGCCCATCTTTGTGCTGAGAACAGTCTTTCCTCTTCAAACAATCAGGGCTTCAAAACCCCTGAGCGTTTTCAAGGGAGCGATTTTTATGTCGGGATTATGATMAAGCGGCTGAGTGGGCGCGCTAAGCCGCCATAGGAATCAGATCAGGSCCTGCTTTAATTTCAGCGAGTGGCGGCTGTGTGGGAACGGAGGCTGGGGTGATGCTCGGAWTTAACCGGCTGCGCTCTGGGCCCCAAAAGCTCGGAGCAGGGGCTGCAGGAGGGGTGCGGCCAGGACCGCGCTGTCCTCGTCCTCCCCGCCGCTTTTCCCATGGGGTCCGGCCACTGATGCGAGGTGCTCTGCAGCACCCTGGCATGATTTTTGGGGTGGGCAGCGCCCRTCTCTGTACGGCAGGAGAGGAGACTTCTCGAATTACCCCGCCCATCGCAGGGTGCGAACGTGGTACCCAGAAAACGGGACAGGGTGGCTCTGCCGCACCCWGCCCGGGGCAAGCGGGTGACAGTGCTGGAAGGAAAATGATGAGCTCTGTGGTCTTGGGCTGCCGGGAGGRGACGGGAGCCAGCGGGCAGGTCGCTCAGATGCAGCCGGGGTGATTGGATGTGAAAGCGGAGCCGCGGCTCTCGCCGCCCGCGCTGGCGGCTCCGCTCCTCTCCCCATCACCTACCGCGGCCACGGGAGGTTTTGCTGGTCCGGGATTGTGTCACGGTGCTGCCAGCATGACCTAAATATAGTCCTGGGGGCCGCATTCCGGCTTTCCCGGCGGGATTTTCGGGGACAGATATAGAAAGGGACGTGTGCGTGTGAGTCGCGACACCTCTCGCTGTTCGAGCTGGGGAAGGGGTGGCGGCCGCCGATCGCGGGCAGGATCTGTGATAGCCCTGGTTGGTCTGGCAGGAAAAGAGACGGGAAATTTTGCTTCAGGGGTCCCGTGCCAGCTGCAGAGGGGGATGCCCCGAATCCTGGGACTATGGGCTGGAGCCTGCAAGGCTGATGGGGAGCTCTTGGACCGACATTTCTGGCTGAATGCATCTCTGGTTATCAGTGGATCGCGGTCTCTTGCTCACTGTATAACTCCAGGATTTATCCTGCTACAGCAGACTCGGAGCTGGCATCTGTAACTGTACAGCTAAAGCTGTGTAATCCTCACCCAGCATCCATGGCCATGGCTGGAGCTTCGACTTTGGCAGAGCRGGCTAGGTGTAAAAATCATTGTAATTCCACTTTCAGGGGTTTTAATATCGCTGGAGCAGGGACAAAAGGAGTAGTGCCAGGATGAGGGAGCATCCATTTTGGGTGCATCTGCTGCCTTTTAACTGCTTGGTCTTGTGCGATGCATTTTTACAGGCAAGTGGAGGACGTGAGGTGGAGCTTGCTCCGGGATAGGGAGAAAATGCAGGTYCTCAAAAGGGAGGGGAAAAAGTGCTGATTAATAAGTGTTGGAAATGAAAAAGACTGGGTACTCATTGGTGGTGGACTGGTCTGGTTTTGAGCCCTGTGTGGTTCCAGGGGGCTGTTGGCTCATCCTGTGGCCTCGCATTGTTTAGGTCAAGGCAGGTAAACCAGGTTTAATTTGACCTTCAGCAAGTTCCTGCCTGCTGGAAGCTCATCTTTTATTAAAACAAAAAACAAATCACAAAAGATTTGCTGGATCAGTGTGTGAGATCTGGGAAAGGGGATCCCTCAGATCCCCTTCACCCTTTTGGAAGCACAGAATGCTCTTTGGGAAGGAGGAAGGGTTGTCCCTAAGGAATCTGCTTTGTTTCCTCTATCTCTCCCCCTCTGTCTTTTAGTAAATTTTGGTTGAGTGAAGCATTCAGCTTTTACAGTATTTTATGGGAGTGGATTGTTTCAGGGATTCCCAGGCTGAACCGGGCAGGAATGTGTGTGAGCCAAAYAACCTTCCTCTGGCATCAGCAGGCACCAGCTGCTTGGGAGGAAAGTGCTTGAAACCCTACAATTATGGGATAATGTATTCCAAGAGAGTTCCTTGGCTTTCCGTTCCCGAGCTGGAGAGTTTGTATCCCCCTCCCTGATCCTTGTAAAATGTTGCTGAACTTGGACGTTCTTATCACCTGCTCCTCGGTGGTGCTGGGAGTGGGGACAATCCTGCAGCAGCAAYTGGCAGGGGCTTGGGTCTGGGCAGGAGGGAAAGAAGCCAAATTTTCTGGCATTACCTTTGAATTAGCAGCTCTGTGACCCTGCTTGTGGCAGAGGAATCTTYGAAAAGATCTGGAGGGGCACTGGCTTCCACAGGCACACAGAGATTCAGTGGGAAAGCGATGGGGAATTAGCAATATCATTTGGATTGTTCGAGGGAATTAGGGACGTAATTCACTCAGGAACTTTGATTAATCCTGCAGGGCACTGGCACYATCCAGAGGACTTTTCCTCCTGCTGGGGCCTGGCCAGAAGGTGCAGGAATTGRCCCCTCTGGCTGGGGGGAGGTTTGAGGGCTCGGGATGCTTTGCTGAACCTGGAGAGGGACCAGGGAGGACGGGTGGCCCTGGGCCACTGCCCCACCCCACGATTTTGCAGACAAACTCCACTCCCTGGAGATTGTTCTCTCTCCTTCCCTTTTGCTTTGCTTTCAAACAACAAACCCCACTAACAAACACACACATTTTTTTCTTATTATTATTTTTCTTCATTAAAAAAAAAAGGCTTCTTCAACATTAAACCCACCCATGTGCAGGAGCATCAGCAGGSTTGGCTGGGTTTCTGCAGGTAGAGCTTTCCCACGGAGCTGTGCATTCCCTTGAGCTCTTTGCTCTAGAAAATCGCTGATTTTTTTGGAGAGGAGGGAGCAGGAGGAAGCCCGCCCGGCCCCTCTGCCCAGCTCGGCTCTGACAGCATCGGGCCAAGCTGGCAGAGATGCCGGAGTGAAAGCAAGCCGCCTCCCTCCTCTGGTGCGAGGGATGGCCACGGAGCAGGTTGCCATGGAGAACCGGGATTATTCTGCGCGTGTGTGTACAGGCTTTGGGGGGAAATATCGTAATTTTTTTTTATAAAAAACAACATTTTTTGATGGAGCGCGATGCCGCGCTCACCCGACCTTGGGAGCCGCCACCTCCAACCCCATCCCCATCCCCTCCTCCCCTCCTCCTGCAGCCCTAGCTCCTGCCCCAGCCCCTCCATCGGACTCTTATCTCCAATAATCCCCCCGTAAGAGGGCTTTCTGCTTGTTATGACACCCAGTGAAAGCGTGGGAGAGAGATCCTTTCTTCGCCCTTGTCCTCCACAGCCAGCCACTAGCCTGAATGGGAGGCTTTTTTGTGTCTCTGTGTGCCTGACTAATTGAGCTGAAGGACTTGCGTCTGGAAGGGCTTGAAAGGGACTTTTGTTGCCACTGCGGAGTTTGTGGAAGGCGAATGAGCCCTGCTTTCTTAGGGAACGCGGGTCCTGGGCAAATTTGACTCTCGAGTGCTCACGCCTCCCGGTTCTTTGGGAAAATTAGGGAAAAAAAAAAAAAAAGGGTGGTGGGATTGGGTTTTTTTTGTGTTGTGTGTGAGCTTTTTTGGGGGGTGACTTTTTTTTTAGCACTATTGGCAGCCCCAATTGAGAATTGAGTCCGGAGGGTGGAAAAAAAAAAAATCTGGCCGTGGAAGGTTGGTGAGCTGGCTGTAAAAAAAAGCACTCGGTGAGATAAAACCGACTAAAAATAAGAGTATCAGAAGCCCTCCAAAAATAACAGTATCGAGAGCCCTTGCCTCYAAAAATAACAGTATCGAGAGCCTGTGCCTTGTGCATTTTTAAAGGGCTGATAATCAAAACCCATATCTTCCCTATGATTTCATGGGAAATTGTTTTGCGGTCCAAAGATCCTTTCACATCCCACTGCATCCTGAGAGGTGATGAGCTCCAGCTATCACAAGACAGTTTAAGTGGCTGCTGCAAAATCCCTCTTTTTCTCTAGGCCCTAAACAGGAGTGATGAGAAGTTGGGATTCTCCCAAAAAAGTGGTTGAATTGTTGCTTGGTGTTAGTGGCTGCTGACAGCACCAGTGTGGGCATGCAGCAAGGAATCCCCAACCCCACATCTTCCTTAAAACATCCTGACTGGCAAAAAAAAAAAAMCCCAAGAGGTTTTGCCATAGGAGTTTGGGACTTTTTTTCCACCRGGAAGTTTGGTTTGGGGCACCTGGACTGTCATCCCTGTTGGTACAGTCTGCTGCAGAATGTTTCCAGGATATTTTCTTGCTGTGTCCAAGATATTTTCTCGCTGCCTTTGCTAATTTTTCGTGATCTGATACTGGATTCACATTCAAAGACCTTCTCCTTTTCCCCATGGTGTGGCCATGCAAAGTCTGCTGCTGRAAAAAACCCTCTCACAAGGAGGGAACGCGTGGTTTGGGAGGAAAAGAGGGGCTTTTGAGGCAGAAAACTTCTTGGCATCTGGCAAAGTGGCTTTTTCAGTGGCTGGTGAGAGAAATGTGGAAGAAAGTGGCTTTTATGGGGTCACTTTTTGTTCCTGTTGCTTATTTCCCATGGGATGTGCAGCCCCTGCACCTCATTGAGAAGCTGCTTGGAATTATTTTCCGTAATATATTTTCAATAAATATATTTCCAATTTCTCAAACCTCTCTCCCTTCCACCTCCATCCCCACTCCTTCCTTCATTCCAGAGCTCTTGCAGGTCCCTCCACACAAGAAATTACTGCCAGGATCCATTCCATCCCCTGTACGGATAAACCCTCATGGGGTGCATTATTGATTTCTATTGATAAAGGGGTTAAAATGTGTTGAAAGTTAAATTTTTAATGGGGTGTTGTTGAGGCTGCAAATGCCCATGGARSCTCTTTYCCCACTCTGTGCCCAAAGGCTGCASTTGGGTGTYTTCAGGAGTTTTCCAGAGCCAAAGAGGTGCATCAAGGATGGGGGAAAAACCAGAACAAATGGCTTTGGAAGAGATGTAGACATGAGCAGTAAAACTTGATAGAGAGGGGAGGTGAAAGAAGGCAAAGAGAGGTGAATGAACAGGAGGCCTTCTAAATTAAAAAAAAAACAAACAACAAAAAAATCTCAAAAATTAAAAAATCGCTTTTGGAGACGGAGCCAAACACTTTTTCACGAGACTCCACTTGGAGTTTTTAAATCCAGCAATTTCTGCACCGCTCTTTGCTGACATTGTGCTAAACCCACCCTCGGTTTTGTGTCCTGCAGCCTGAGGCCCGTTCTGCCACAGCTCCGGGGACGCCCGCGACACCAGGTAGTTGTGAAAGCATCCTGAGTCATTTCTGTCCTGGGAAATGACAATTTCTGTGGGTTTGGGTGCTGGTGAGGCGACATCTGAGGGGTTTGTCCTGTCAGCCCCATGCCAGGACCCACCAGCATCCTCCAGCCCTTCTCCTGCACAGGACTTGGCTTTTTTTCTTTTTTTACATATATATATATATACTTTCCCATAACTAATTAAAAAAGAAAAAAAAAATCCACCCAATTCCAGTTTTGGAATAACGTGTGAACTTGGAAATTGTGACTTGGAGTCAAAACAAGATGAGGGGAGCAGAGCAAGGCTCCTGCTCCTATGGGCTGGAGACCAGAAGACATAAAGAAACCCAAATTACTGGTGCCTTTTTTAAAAAAATATTATTCATGCTTTTTTTTTTTGCTTTTTTTTGGGAGGGAAAGGGGTTTGCCAAARTGCACACCTCAAATATATTTTATTTTTTGCAGAGGTCTTATTATGGAACCAGCTTAATTAAATAAAAGGGTTTTTTTTTAATAACTGACCAGTAATTCTGGGCTCATGCATTTCAGAGCATAGCAAACTGACTCTAAACCAATTATTTTTATTATTGATGTCTCAAACCAAACTCTTAAAATTCGGGACATTTTTATCCTTGCACAGATTATTGTTGCTGCACGTAACGCCTCACAGCTCAAATAACAAGAGATTTTGGGTAGATTGGGAAAAAAAGATGAAATGTAAAAGGAGGTATAGATAAAAACCAGAAGAATCAGGAGGTTTTGGAACAGATAAGGGAATTATTCTCGAGCAAAACGCARCAATAATCCTAAAGTGTTTTATTATTGTGAATCTATACAATGTTGCTAYAAAATATTTAGAATTCTGCTATGCATAGACTTCTCTACTTTATGTCCCACTGTAGTGTTCACAATTCCTGCAATCCCAACACTCAGTGAGCAGGAGGTCACTACCCAGAATTTCCTTTTTTCAGTCCCCAACACCGGAGCCTTCTCATCTTTAGGGCTGGGATCAGGAATTGGGATTTTTACAAGGTTTGGAGGAACGGGGCAGTGGTGCCACAACGGAGCCACGCACGTTTCAAACGCRCTTTGAGCATCCCAGGATGCTGGACAGGTGACAGGGATGCGGACTGGGGCCCCAGTGCCACCACTGCCACCCTCGCTCTCTCCTCGGGGGACCTCGGGCTCGCCCAGCACTACGGGAAATTGTAATTTAATTTTTCCCTCAATGAAAACACCGGGGGGAAAAAAAGAAACAAAAAAAGAGAGAGAATGGAATCTTAGTGTGTTCTGTGATTTTGCTCCCAGCAGAGCAAGAGCCAGGAGTTCCAAGGCCAGCCCAGTGAGCGGGTTTGATGTGAGCAGCCAAACCCTTGTGGCTGCCAGGACCCTTCACTGCTGCACCAGCGGAGGGTTTCACCTTCTGCCAAGAGCGGCCTGCTTCTATTCTTTCCCTTCCCTTCCTGTTCTTTTCTATCCTCTCCTTTATTTTCTTACCTAATTTATTTATTTTATTTTATTTCATTATTTATTTTATTTTATTTTTCAATTTTTTTTTAAATTTTCCTTTTTCTTCATTCTCCCTTTTGATGCTACATTTCCCTTTCATTTTATTTTTCCTTCTGTTGTTGTTTATCTAATTTTCCCCCCTTTGTTTTCCTTTCCCATTTCCATTTTTTTTTTCCCCCCCCCAATTTCGCGCTTAAGCCTGCTTAGYCTTGTCTCCTGCCGGAACGTTTAAYGAAGGGGCAGCCTCTCCCACGCCAGTAGGGTTTTTATTGTYGTTGTTGGTATTTTCCTGGTGCTTTGTTCCACCCTCCCCATCCCCGGTGCCCACCGAGGGGTGCGGGTCGGGGTTGCCCGCGATGGATGGGGAAGCACAAAGCCCCAAGGAAGACACGAGGGGCTCTCGTTATCCGGGCCCGCGCASGAAAGAGTTAACCCATTAGAAATTCCGAGCCCTTCTTCCGATAGTTAAACCTGATTTGCATGCATTTGCATAATGAATGTCATTTGCATTCTTGGAGGTTGGCTACTTCTGTGGGAAAAGTCAAAGCGGGATTGCGGGGAGGGTAAAGGGGGGGTCGGCGAAGAAAGAAGGGAAGATTTTTTATTTTTTTTTTCCCCGCACCCCCCCTGCGCATCCCTGCCCCTCGCCATCCTCACCCAAACGCTCTTTTTCTTCCCCWTCTTTCCCCCCATTTTTCCCCCCCTTCGAGGCCTTCCTTCCGCAGGACGCACAAAGCCAACCATCGCCGGCTAGGCCGAGGCGAGGCGAGGCTCATCCTCTCCCTCTTCCCCCCCTCTTCCCCTCCTTTTAATTTCTGCCTCCTTAATTCCATCTTGGCTCCCGTTCCCCGGCGCCCTCGCCTTGCGGGGGGCTGCGGCCCTGTCCCTCCCCTCCCCGTGGGTGCATGCGTGCTGAGGGGGAAGGCAAGGTGGGAGCCACCATTTTAGGCAGCCGATGTGTAAAATGGCCGATTCCCCTTTCCCAATGGCTTGGGAGCGTTCCGGCGGCTTCGATCGGGCGGGAAGGGCGCGCTGGCGGTGCTCGGGGTGCCACGGCCTCGCCACGGGGCCTTGGGCCTCAAGGGGTTCATCCTCAACGCGGGCGTTTGGGATTTCTCCTTTCCCGCCCTCGCTGGGGCGTCGCGGCCGCGAAGACCCCCCGGCCAACACGCACATCCCAAAAATGGGCCTCTTTTCGTCTCCTCTCCAGGTTTTGCGCCACAAGCAGGTCTATGGTCTCTTTTTAACCGTATTTTTTAAAAAATTSTTGTTCAAAACGCCCTCCGTGCCTCCTGGGGGCATCGTGGGGCTTGAGGCTTGGCTGCAGGAATTTTTTCCGAGATGCGCTAGATGACGTTTGGTTCTTTGTGTGCTGTGAGAACGTTAGTGAAACAGCTGTTTAATTATTTTTTTTTAAAACCCCTTCTCCCTCTTTTGGACTAGAAAAATTAAATAACCTCGTTTTTTTTTCTGTCGCTGAAAACATTTCATTGATTTTTAAGAGAGGGGGAAAGAATCAATGGGAAACAAGAGTGACTTCGTCCCCTCCTGTACGCCATGGGCTGAGGCACGAGAGGCTTCACCTGGTCCAGGTGATCTGTGGGCACAAAGTTATTGTGCTCAGGTTCATCTGAGAGGGGGGAAAAAAATGGGGAAGCGATTAATTTTTCTACAGCACTTGAAATACATTGGGGTGTTTTATCTGAAGACCCATTGCAAGCGGTTTGCGGTTTAGGTGGAAATCTCGGTGTTCCATGAGGCCGTGTTTGTTGTTCTTTTTTAATTTCTCCCCATCCCTCTGTTGCCATGAGACCTGGAAACTTAAAAGCCTAAATATGCTAAGTGAGTTTAACCCTGGTGTGACGGGAATTTCGMAAGCAGATTAAAACCAACTCCAAATTTATCCCTAAAAGAAAAATAAATCACATTTTTTTTTTGCTCGTGGGCTGACGCCACAGCCCCAGACACGCCTGGATGGGGACAGCCCCGTGGGGAAGGTGGCTGGGCTTTGCTCTGGCCTGGTCCCTGGTGGGGTCTGTGGGGTGGGATGGCACTGGGGAAGGGATGGCACTGTCACCTTTCGCTGGAGCTGTGGAGGGTGCGCGGCCACGCGCTCCGCTCTGCCTGCCAAACGTGCTTAGTCAGGAATGGGAAATACTTCCCTAAAACTTGCAAAAATGCGCTAAGGCTCTTAGCTCTCGGGCTAAGCTGCAGCTGCTTAGTCCATTTCTCACTGCTTTTATTTATAAACTTCAGTCTGTGCTGGGAGATTTTTTTGTTTTGTTTTGTTTTTTTCCTTCTTTTTTTTCTGGTTCTTTCCCTGAGATGGGGCACAGGAATGTGTTGGAAGCAGAGCTGGAAGGAGAGGATGGTTCTGGGCATTGCAGCTCTGCTCCCACCAGTGCCCCTATCTGGCTTTGCACCACTGAATTTTCACAGGGTCAGATTGTCTCTGATTTCTGTAGTGGTAGAGGTGATTTACAGGGCTAATGGACAGGAGAACGAGCTCTTTCTCTGGCCTTTCCTCAGTTAAGCCACGTCAGTTCTGCACTAGGTATCTAAATCCATGAGTAGCCACAGCTGGAGRAAGAGTTTATACAGATGGAAAGTACAGAAAGCGAATGTTAATATATTATTAAAATATAAAACAATTCTGTAAGGGTACTCCAAAGCATCTGAAGGGTCAGGGCTGCTCAGTTGTGGTATTTTCAGTGCTGGAGCTTTTCCACTTGGTTCCTGCAGCACTGAGGGTGGCAGTCACAGGGTGCATCCTGTCAGGCTCCTCCTTTGATCCCAGACTCTTCCCTCAGCGAGGTTCTTGCTGGTGATGGGTCTCCCTGGGCTTGGYCACATTGAAGAACTCTGAGATAAATCCCTCAGGGTGCTCTGGGCTTGGGTTTGGCTTTGGGCTTTGGTGGAGCAGTCACTGGCCTGGCCAGAGCAGGAGACCAGGAGAACACAACTCTCCAGGAAACAAAGAGTAAAGAAGGTGGGGTTTTTTGGACTTAGAGGTTTTGGTCCTGGTTGGAGCTTTTGAGTGCTTGGAGATGGTTTTGCTACATGACTGCAGTGAGATGCTGGCTGACACCACACCTGGCAGGGGCAGGGACTGGTGCAATGGCAGCTTTTCCCCATTTCAAATTGCCCCAGAGCAGACGCTTCCTTCCTTCCTCTTCCTTCCTACGAGGCTGAGGTCCCACAGAAGCACCTCAAGTTAGGAAACCAAAGGAAACCTTAGGAAAGCAAAGATGCTGAGAGTTTTCCAGATGAATTCTCTCTTCCTCGTTTCTGTTTCGGGTCAGAAGCCTGGCTGTGATCTCCCTATCCTGGTGCAATCCAGCCAGGGAACACGGGGCTGACGTTTAACGAGTTCCGATCATCTTTTCTCTCTCTTGCCAGGCTGGACATGGGTTCACCCTCCATGATGCTCATGTTCTAATGGAAATTCATTGCCTGAAATGGAATTCATTGCCTCTAATGGAAATTCATTCTCTGGCCCTGGTGAGAGTTTACTGGGAATATCCTGGTAAGTGGATTTTTAMAATTTTTGGATTTTTTTARAAGACTTTCCCTAAGCTCTTACACTGGGYCTGGCACCATCAGGTTGCCAGGATGGGCTGAGAGTCTCCATGGCAAGGGCTGGTGAGAGCTCATGGTGACCACATGGTGGGGAAAAAGAGGAGCCAAAATCTCCGTGGTCATCAGCACCTTCCTTGCTGACCACTTGGCCTGAAGTCTCAAACATCTGGAATTTTTTTTTCTGTGTTTAACATCTTTTTTTGTGGGTTTGTTAACTCATAACSCCCAAGCCCTGGGAGAGGTGTCTGTCTCATCCACAGGAAGAAAGTGCTCCTTTGGGGTTCTTTGGGGAGAGGGGGTTGCCTGTTAAATGGAAAGGGGATAATAAATGTGCTTCTGTTATGTTTGGTTTTAGCTCATTCTGGTTTGGCTCATTGTTCCATGAATCAGGAGCGGGGGTTACACAGCAAACCCCACCCTCCAAAAAGCTGTGAGGAGCTGCCAGCAGGATTTTGTACTGAGGGACCCTCAGCAGAAGCCCCTCTCCATGGCTGACCCCACTTCAGCCTCCTCCTCTCCCTGCTCCCGATGCTCTCCTGATCTGGAGATGATGTGGATCCTGATTTACACCAGCGTCTGTCCAGGCTGCTGAGCAGCACCAGAACCTCAGCGTGGGCACACAGCACCAGCTCAGGCACGGACAGGGTGCRGAGGACACCGTGACATCCCCATCCTGCCCACTGCACATCGCCCCGTGGGCCACTCGCCGGTGAGCCTGGGGATGTGCTACYGGTCACACTGGGGGTGTGGGGAAGCTGCAGCTCTTGAAGGGATTGGGGATGGCAGGTAGAAGCCACAGCGGTGGGCAGCTGAGGTGGAGGTGATGGGCAAAGGGGAGAGGTGTTGGGAAGGGACAGTGCGTTTATTATCGAGGCGCAGCTGAAGCGGGTCCTTTGCCAGTGGTCAAGTCTGAATCACAAACTCCGCATTGTCTCCGAGTGTGTTCAGCACATTTCCCTTCTCCCCCCTCCCTTTCCCTTTCCTCTCCTCTCGCCCTTGCACAAAGCTGTCATTGTGCCGGGGACTTGGTGATGGCAGCGTTGTTATTTGGTTA
>CADDXX010000573.1:170470-222530 GCA_902810485.1 Alauda arvensis
GCTGCCTTCCCAGCGCCAGGACGGGAGGAGTCGGCGGGGGCTGGCACAGGAGAAGGGATGAACCCGGCTCTTGGGGCTCGCTGGAAGGCCAGGGCATCTTGGCATAAATGGGAGAGATTTTTATCTTTACTGCTGGAAGCCTTGGAAAGGGCTGGGAAGGAAGTGGGGACACACCGGAGCTCAGTGTCCTGCACCCAGGGGTTGCATTTCTTTGCCTCTTGCAGCCCCAGGATGCTCTGAGCTGGGGCTGGTCCTTCTCTGGGTGAGGCTGGGGGAGGCCAAAAACTGCAACAGATTCTGCTGGGCAAGGAGAATCCCCTGCCAAAGAAGAGGCCTGGCTGCCCTTCACCTTGAGTGGGCACTGGGTTTGTGGGCATTGCAAGGAGCTGCTTTTGGCCCCAGTAAACATCAGCTGCCCCAGCCGGGGTCACAGCTTCCCCTTGGGTTGTTAAACCAGCTCTGAGAGGCCTCCAGGCTTTGAGGAGGAGCAATGTGARGAGGGAGAGGTGAGGAGAGACCTCAAGTGATACCCGGATTTTCAACATTTTTAACGTGGCCTTTGGGAACTGCGTCAAAGTTACCCTCAAAGCACCAAATAAAGGGCATCAGAGGGACCTGGCAAAATGTTTGGAGTCCACAAACCTGAGATCAGCCTAAAGCCCTGCACAGGAGGAGAGGGGTGACAGTTTTAGCTGGAGTAGCTCCCACAAAGCCCAGGGATGCTCCCCAGAGGTGAGGTGTGAGAGCTCGGGGTGTCCCCCAGACCACGCCACATCGCAGGGCTTGTCTGTTTTTCTACATAAGGAACCTCAAACCTCTCTTTCTCTTCCCCAGGGAGAGGGAAGGAGAAGGCTGCCTGGTGCCTAGGTGGCTTTAAAGGCAGCCTGAAGTGGCTGCACTCAGATAATGGCATGCACAGCGGGAGGGAACCTCTCCGGAGGAGGACGCRGGGATGCAGCCACACGCTTGAAATATGGTCGAGATTATTCCAACTGCATACATGCAAATGAGGCCCYGTCTGCAGACAGGAGAGACAAAAGGTCATTAGCTTCCCATGTAGAACCCTTCGTGCAGGGCCTAATTTACTGTCTTCCTCACCCCTTCCCTACAGATCTTGCATTTTTAGGCTTAAAAACGGTGCTATTTTGGCAGGTTTGATGGGTGTTGAGCAACTCGGGGTTTGTTAGATATTGTAGAGCGTGCAGTGAGCGAGAGGGACGTGCAGGAGTTCAGCTTTTCCTCAAAAGCAGATGTCTGGGGCTCGTTACACACTGCAGGTTGGCCTGTGAATTGAGGTGCACTTCAGGAAGAGGAGATTCTGCAGGTTTTTCCCCCCACAAAGCACAAATGTCTGCCTGCCCAAAAGCTTGCTATCAGCTCTCGTGGAATTTTTGATCCCCCAGATGATGCTTGATWTTTTTTTTCAGGTGAGAGGGGGGATTGTGTGGCCATTCCTGTGGAGCTGATCGTGGCTGATCTGGATGAGTCGAAAGCATCCTTGGGGCACCCAGCTGTCCCCACATCAYCCATTCCTCCTCTGGCTGAGTGGCACTGGCTGCCTGTTATCACAGAAACACGGCTGAGCCTCACCCAGCCCCAGGGCATCTGCGTGCTCAGGAGATGCTGCCCTGGGCTTAGCAGAGCTGGATGCCCTTGCTGCCCTTTCCCTGCGCAATTTGGGAATTGTTTCMGACGTTTCAGGTTCCTTTGCGAACTCCTCCAGGTGCTCACGGGACTTTTGGGTGGATCCAGCCCAGTCTGCTCCCTCAGGGAGCTTCCCTCCATGCTTTTGGAGTTTTGAGCACTGAGGTCACGAGGAAGAGTGCCAGTATTTCCCTGTGCACCCTTTAAACATTTCATTTTGCCCACTCTGCTCAGTGTGAAGGTGCTGTGGGCAGGTGGCAGTGATGGGAGAGGTTGGGGTGAGGTGGGGATGGGTGCAGGCAGGGCAGGGTGGGGGTTCCTTGGTGAGGTTCAGTCGGCAGAAGGGATGAAGGTGTGGGATCCCCGGGGCCACCCCGGGGTGCAGGAGAGCGGGTGCCCATCCCGCAGCCCCCCGGGMGGAGCGGCTGCCGCCAGCCCTGCCTCCCCCCCAGCCCGGGATTGAGAGTTTATTCACGCACTAATCAAAGTGACATGATGGTCGTGGCAGACTAAAGCCATTCACTCCCCGAGCTGGCGAGGTCGGGAGGTCGCCCAAGTTCACAAGAATGGCGCTTTTGTGATGCAGATCGGCCGAGAGCGGCCAGACGAGCGTGGCAGGGTCCCCCCACGGTGACGTCGAGCGGGGCCGATGTGGCGGCATGGCCCCGAGTGGGGCTCCTGTGCCCCCTGGAGCTCTGGGGGGGACCCCGGGCTCTGCCCTGTTCGTGGCGTGGGTGTTTGGGTGTGGGTGCCCCTGCGGCACAAGGGGGGCGAGGTTAAACTTTTTGGGGGCACAATGTCCTGGCAGCGAGTCTGGCTGTGGGATAGACCCAAAAACCCCCTGCTGAAGTCTTTGAGTCTCTTCCCAGCACCGCTGCACCCGTGTCAGCTCGGATCAGGCAATTCCTGCAGTGTTGGGCTGGGTGGGTGATGTGGGACCTCTTTCCACCTTGAGACCCCCAGGATGCCTTTCTGTTCCTTGCAGAGTTTGGGGATCAGCTGAGCTTTGGAGGCAGGAAAACCCTGTGCTGTGCTCCCGAGGACCCAACCCTGGAGCTGCTGCAGGGGAAGGGGAAGGGGAGATGCTGCCGTGCAGGAGGGATGGGGACGGAGGGCTCATTCCTGCTTTCCTGCCTTTGAGCATCCCCTCCATCCACACCCTCCCCTTCCTCTGCCTCATGCGCTGCCTGTGCAGGGGCCATTTGGTAGCTTTACAGATGTGATGACAATTTTGCACCTCTAAAGCTAAGCAAAAACCCCCCAACCCAATTTTTATAATTGGCTCTTGACCAAAATGAGAGTTTCTTTGAGGGTGTTTCGAACAAAGCGCGCTGATGGAAGGGGCACCCCGAGCCACAAAAGGGCTTGGCTTTGATCCTTTCTGCTTTTATTGTCAGTGGAGGTAAAATAAATGGTTTAAAAATTAAATTGGTGCAAGGGGTTTTTTTTTAAATTTAAGCTATGCTTTCACGGCAGATTTGAGGCAGGGACTGCGCTCAGGCACCTCTGTGGGCACTGGTGTAAGCAATGAGGAATGAGGTCAGTTTAGGGTTGAGGACTGCTCTGCCTAAAAACAAAGGCCAATCAACTTGAGCAAAACTGATTCCTTTTTCTGGAATGGAAAGCCTTGGGAGGAATTATCCAACAAAATTAAATCCTTGGGGTAGGGGGGTGGGGATGGAACGGGACACGACAACACCGGAGGAGAATTTGTTAAAAAACACGAATCAAACTCTGCGAGGAATGGAAAGGTTTTCCCTTTCTGGAAATGAAAACTCAGATTATAACCCCAAAGTGCTGGGTTTGGACCAACACAGTTGGACTTCAGACTTGTTGGAGTGACTGTGGAATGTCCTGGGGCTCGCTGGGTCTTTGCTGTGGTGGAACTCGGTGGTGAAGGGCAGGCTGAAGGTCTACCACGGATGCTGCTGCAGGATCTCTGCTGGCCTCCCTGATAGAGAGATACGGGCAGTGGCAGGGCATGAAATCCRCTTGAATCGGTGACTCCCAGCTCGCGCCGGCCGATGTGCCTGAAATGACTAAATTACCTCTGTGCTGCCCCGAGGTTCCCCTGGGCTGGGGAGGCTGGGCAGGGCTGCTCTGCACAGCTCAGAGAGCCTTTGGAACCAGGGCCTTGCCTGTGYTGAGGGGGTGAGCTTGGAGTTGGGGAAAATCGAGTTTATTCCTCTTCAAATCGTGCCTCACGTATAATTTCATTTATATTTGAGGTGTGTTCCACGGTGTTTTTGCTGCTGTTGAAGCTGGAAACTTCCTGTTCAGCCTGGTTCTGTAAGGACAGGGATGTGTGTGCCCAAATGTGCCTCTGCTTCCCAAAAACCCCAGTTGGGACCCTGCAACTCCCTCTCTATGCTATGCCCGTCTGCAGCACTGGGTGGGAATGACAGAGAAGAGCAGGCTGGAGGAGTAGGGAGGGATTTACTCCCACATTTTCTCATATCTGCTTTTTAAAAACGATTTCAAGGAGCCTTTTGGTGCTTCCTTGGTGGTGTTTTGGGGAGCTGGAGTGTGAGGATGCCTGATGGTGAGAGCTGGCGGGGTGAAGTGGTCCTTCCCAGGGCTGTGCCATGCCTGGGGAGGGRSGGATGCAAAAACAAAACGAACCTCAGAGGGACCATCTCCCTCGGACAGAGAAAGCGAAGGCACAGGCACAAAGGGGTGGGCTTTCTTCTCTTTTTTTTTTTTTTTTTTCTTTCCCCCTGGTGGAACACAATGTGATGAATTCAGCGCGAGGGCCAGCGCCACCCTTTAATATACTTTCAGCCGAACGGGAGGTTTCTATGGCAGCCGGGAGAGAGAACCAGGCGAGCCCTGAAAAGCTGTTTGTGCAGAGCTGTGCCAATGGCATTCGTGGTGAGGGGCACCGGTGCCAGACGGGYAACGCCGCTCAGCCACTCATCAGGCACTGACAGCCCCCCGGTCCCCCCACCGCCACCCCAAYGTTTTTGGTGCTTTTAATGCCCTCRGACAAAAGGGGTGGCAGCTTCAGCCCGGGGATGTGCCTGGCATGGGCCCGGCACCGGTGCCTGGGCCTTTGTGGCGGAGAAAAATCTGTCAGGGGGGAGCAGGAGGCAGCAGAACCCCCAGGCAGGTGCTGGAGAGGAGGAGCAGGGCGCGGTGTCTGCCAGGCTTTGGCCATCCCTGCACTTCTGTCCTGTTTTATTCCCTGTGGTTGGAAGCGATGTCCCAAAACGGGACCAACTGAGAGCGTCGTGGTGTGGGTTGCTTCTCCAGCTTCGTGGCTTCTCCTGGGTCTGCCCGCTGCTGAGGGCATGCAGAGTGGTCAGCAGGAAGGAACAAGCACCTCCTTGTCCCTGCAGATTTCTCCTGGCAGGATCTGAGAAGGAGGGGGAGCCCCAGCTCTGTCCTTAGGGATGCAGGGCTCCTGATCGCCCATCCGGGCACAATTTTGCCCAACATCTTGTGGCATCCTCCTTCGAGGGAGTAGCTGGAGCAGGCCCTGCTCAGCTGCTGCCTCTCCAGCAGCTGCAGGTTGAGTTGCTGCTCCACCTCACCCAGGAGCACTTTGCTTTTCCCCAAAACTTCCTGTTGTCATCAGCAGCTCCCTGGGCTGAAGGTTTGGAGCTTGTGCTCCCCGATGCAGCCAGAGACAGAAGTGCCACTCTCGGGGTGGTTTTGGTGATTCAGGGGTGATTCAGGGCTGCTCCCACTGGAGGGAGGGGGTTTGGTGAAGCCCCCACGTGCTTCATCTGGTGCTGCTCCCCATGATGCTGCATCAACCGCAAGTGGTTCCAGATGCACCCTTCCCCCCATCCCAGGGGACCTCCTCATGCTCGTCCTTGCCAAAAGCTCCCTCTCCATCACCAAAAAAAAAAAATGTTCTCCAACTTGCTCCTTTTCCTGTGGGCATTTCCATCTCTAATCTTTTGTTGTTGTTGAGAAAACGTTTTGGATGAGATTTTTCCCGAGCGGGGTTCCTATAGATTCGGGGCTGATCTCATTAAGACAGCCGGAAGGGGAAGGAGGATGTTTTAAATTCATTGGCAATACTTGAAGTTTTTCTTCCCTTCTCCTTCCCCCTTTCTTGCACTTCTGAGGAAGAACAAGAGATGAAACTTCAATGTTTTTCTCAGAGTGAAATTGCAAAATAAATTACTTTAGACTCTATAATGTGAAATATTAAAATGAAAAGTGATTTTTTTTTTCCCAACAAGCTCAGTGTTCCTTCTTGAAAAGCCCAAAGCAAAATGTGTTGATCTCGTTTCAGCGCTTCTCCCCTCACAATTTCTCTTTCAAAACAAGCTCTTTGTAGGAACGGACTGTGTTTAGGCATGACATCTTGCTTTTTGATGAATTGTCATTTCCCATCAGAAAAATGTCCGGCCAGCTCCACCCACGAAGCTGTTCCTTGGTGATATCCCCCAGCAGCTTCAGTYTGTGCACAACTGGAGAGGGGTGCTCTGGAARGGATTAAAGGGTTGMTGCCATCCCTGCACCAGTCCAGAGYTGGATCCCYCAGTTGACACCAGCAAAAGCCAAGATAGTGCTGGGGCCATTTTTGGTGCTGAGGTTTGGGGGGTTTGTGTGCAAGCCCAGGTATTTTCACCTGTGRCCTCCAGGCTGTCTCTGACCACCTCCCCATCCCAGTGGAGCAGCCTGGAGCTCAGCTCACCCCGGGGGTACAGGATTTGCTGCTTGCCCCATGCCTCTGTCAGGGTTCAGGGAAGAAATGAGAAGCTCCAGGGTCAGGAAAGGCGAATCCTGAAGGTTTTTGTGCTCATTCTGGACAACTGAAATTACCCAGGTCACAAAAAAAGCCACTCCCTGGTGTTCTCAGTGTGGCCCAGAAGTTCTCCAGGGTTTGGGGTGAAAGGGATGGGACGAGGCTGCACCCATTTCCTGCCTGTCTGGGCACCTTGGATCATTTAAGAGTGCAGATAAGGTTCATTTTCTGCCCCATCAGGAGATGGCTGGTGAAGTGTGTGCTCTGCCAGCCCTCTGAAAGAACCCAAACCAAAACTGGGCACGGAGGATGTAAAATCTGTAAAGAAATCACCTCCAGAAAGCAAGGAGCTGCTCTCAGAAGGAAGGCCCAGCACTCTTTCAGTTCTTCTTGCCAAATGCTGGACTCAGTGCAGAGACAGGGTTATTTTTTAAAGGCATAATTGYCAGGTTTTTCCTTCAAAAAAAAAATCAGGTGGGAAACAGATGGGGCTGTGCCTTCCTATGCCCCAATGTTTGAGCTGACAACAACAGATTCATTTAAAAATTGGGGAGCAGAGCAGCAGCGGTGCCTTTGTCCCATCGAGGAGGACAAGTGCCTGCTTGTCCTGTGCTTGTCCTGTGCCTTGCCAAAAGCTCCCTCTCCATCACCAAAAAAAAAAAAAAGTTCTCCAACTCGCTCCTTTTCCTGTGGGCATTTCCATCTCTAATSTTTTGTTGTTGTTGAGAAAACATTTTGACCTGCATCAGGCAGGGCTGGAGGTGGCTCCGGGAGCCTCTGCTGGCACCAGCCCTGGAACTGCAGTGCAGCCCCTCATCCTCGAAGGCAGGAAAATGAGGGAAAACCCCAAATTCCAGGAGAAAAGAAGCCCCAGGTTCCGGGCTGGTGTGGAATGGGCAGGGCAGGATGGGCAGGGATGTTCTGTGCAGGGATGGGCTGGGGAGCAGATCCTGCCCTTGCTAGGTCTGCTCTGCTCTCGCCACCTCTTGGGCTGCACAAGGGTGCTGTGAGAGAATTTAAAGGGTTAAAATTATCACTGTTTTGTGCTGAAAACTCTTGGTGAAGTTGAACGTAGGATTTGCTCGCAGGGTGCAGTGCCTGGGTGGGCAGTGGGGACATTTTCTGTGAGTGGCACTGCTGGGGCTGCAGATCCCTGTCCCTCCCTGTCCCTGTGCTGCTTTTGGAAGAGCAGCAAACTCCCAGGAGCTGCTCCTTCCTCTCATCCCTGGGCAGGGTCTGGAGCTTCAGAGGGAGGGCAGTGTCACAGGGCTCTGACCTGGACAGGGGATTGYCAATAAAGACTCAAATACTTCTTAATTTTTAATRKTTRGACTGATTTTAAAGGTATTTTCYAACCAAAACRAGTCTATGAAATACATTTATTTCTCTTGTTCTGGCCACATTAGTGAGGGGGGAGGACTCTGCTGCTACAGCTGTGAGAGGGCTGGTTTGGGAATATTGTTGGAATTGAAATAACTTATTCCAAGTGAGGCAGTAGATCCCTGTCTTCACCTGCCAAAAAATAAAAAAAAAGAGGAAAAAAAAGGCACAGAGAAAGGGGATGTCAGTTAATTTTTTTAATGGAACACAGGAATTCTGYTAAACTTCTGTCAAGGAAAAAAATCAATAGAAAAAACTTTCTTGAGTAAATCAGATTTTGTGTGTGTGTGTAACATCCACATAGTCCTAGTTAGCATTTGGCACAACAATAGCAAAAACACCACCAAAAACCAAAAAAAGTTGAAAATATTTTGACCAGATCTAAATGCAGCCAGTTGCTGTGCAAACCCCTGCGCTCCCTAGGTAGGATAATAATTTTTAAAAAATTAATTTTTAGATATGATGAAGTATTAATACATCTTTGAGTTAAGCATCAGAGAGTTCAGCTGGTGTTGGGGCTTAAAATTGTGGCACAGAGCAGCGATGCTGCTGCCACGGCTCTGATACCGAGTGACCCCTCATAAACACCCTGTTCCAGTGGAAACGAGGAAAAACATTCAGCAAGGCAAAAAATTCCCCATCTCCCCTAAATGAAAACAAATCCCTTCCAAACTGTGGTGGCATTTTAAAAGGGAGGGTTTGTCAGCAGCTCCACGTTGTATTAATGGGGTGGAGGTTGGGGGGGTGGGATGTGGCGATTCAGCTGTGAAGAGAGTGTTTATTTTGCATTTCTTTTCTGGACATTAATGGCACTGAAAGGCAGGGCACTCCCGCCACAGGGCTGGCAGACAAAGGGCTGCTGTGTGGCTGCAGGTACGGCAAGTGGGGATAGGAAAGGGATGCAGGGCTGGAAGCACCCCGAGCATCGCCCTGCGAGCGAGCCGGGCACCTCCGGAGGGGAAATCCAAAATCCCTCCCCGCTGCCTCCATGCCGGCCAGTGGATCAACTCAGGGGAGAGACAGGCACGCAGAAATAGATTTGGGCTCCTCTTTTTGCAGGCTGTTTTGTGTGGTGGGGGGCTGGCACATCCCGTGCCTGCTCTTCTCCTCCTAAACCTGGGCGAGCGCTTTGTTAATTGGAACAATCTTATTTAAAGGAAGACGAATTTAAAAAAAAAATAAATAAATCAGCAGCCAGCTGCCCCCATCCACACCCTCCCCTCCCCGTAATTGCCATCGCTCCGGCGCTGCCTGGCAGCTGCTGCCCTCTTTTCTCCKCGCTGCGTGCCAGGGCGCTGCCTTGCTGCTGGCACTGGGAAACGCTGCTGGCTTCGCTGGGAGAAGAATGGTTCCGCTGGGCTTTCAGGGTGGTGCCTGCAGCCGAGGCCTCTCCATCGGGCTCTCGGGGCTTTCCGAGGGTCGTCAGTGCAAGCTGCCCTGTGGTTYGGAGGGGATCTGTGGGGTCCTTGCTCCGGGGGCCTGTGGCACTGRGGGAAGGWGGATGCTCCCTGCWGYCCCCAGGGATGGGCAYTCGGGGATATCCTCAAAGAGGTGACCCCCCTGGCYCTGCCTGGTGGTGGCAGAGATGAGGGAGGAGGGATGTGGATGAGCCTTGGGATTTGGGGGTCACCACACAACCCTCCATCCCAGCCAGTGACCCTCCACTGAGCTGAGCTGCACAGGAATTCACACCTGCATCCCAGCCCATGGGCAGGGGGCCTGTGAGCCAGGTTTGGGGCAGGGCAGTGGGGTGAGCATGGAGAAAGAGGCTCCTCCATCCCTGCTGCCCATGTGTGTCCTCTTTCCTGAGGTCATGGCTGTTGTGCTGTCCCCTCTCCTCGGCCCCGCAGCATCACCCTGCCTGTTTGCAGGAGTTCAATGGGATCAGTGATCTCAGAATCCCTKGTGTGCTAAATCCYATAACTGCTGCYGGAACAGSAGCACCACGGGGAKGGGGGAAGCCTCTRGAGAATCCCTATGAAATACCCAGTWAAGCACCAYCCTGGTCAGAACCGYGTTYGGTGCAAATTTATCATTTTGGCTTTGTCCATTCCCCAGACGAGGTTTTGGTGCTGCCTCCTCCCAGTCCTGCGGAGCTGCTGTGGCCAGAGAAATCAGAATCCAGCTCTGTTCATGGACACCTCCCTGCGATGCCATGCCAGGCACATTTATCCCAAGTGCTTCACTGTCTCTGGCTCTAAAAAGTGCTCGTTTTGTTCCTGTCACCAGAGGGAAGGATCCGGCTTGGGCTGCTCCTACAGCTGAAGCTGATCCCATAGGGAAAGGCTGAATCAAAGTTAACAGGGTTAGGAAGAAATTAAAATCCCTGTTATCTCAAAGTGTTTATCTATGATTAAAGGACAGGTGTGTGTGGCTTCATCCTCTTCCAAATGAGAATGGATTTTTTATTTCCTTTTTAAGGGGTAATTAGGAGAAAAAATAAAAAAAGGGGGGTTCAGTGCACAGAAAATGAGGAACAGTCCAAGGAGAACAATAAGTGGGGSTGGGTGTTTCTGTGGTTTCAGAGGGAATAGAACTTATCCTGAGATTTTTCTCACTGTCCTGGGKGCTGCACAGAGCCTGGCAGCCTCCTCCCAAATCGCTGCTTGACACCAGGTGAAACATTTTCCTTGGGATGCAGCCCTTGCAGGGAGGGAAAAGAGGTTTCAGGCTGAGGCAGGGAGTATGTGCACTTGAGTCTGGGCTTTTCTAAAAATTACTTTTAGGGGAAAATGTGGGGCTGGCTTTAGGGGCACTAGTGACCCCTCAGCTGAACTCTGCTAAGAGCAATGCTTGGCTTTAAAAGTGACTTCGGGTTTTGTTTTTTTTTTTCCTGCTTAAAAAAAAGTTTAAACTCTCCAAAGGAAACATTAAAATCCACATTTAAATTCCTAGAAATTTTGAAGGTGTTGCCTTTCCAGTGCTTGCTAATTTTTCAGTTTTTCTTACTTTGAAAGCGAATATTCAGTGTAATTTCTATGGGGTCACAGACCTCTCTGTAGTGAAACAGCCCTGCTGGGAGGGTGCTCTGGGAAACCCCTGGCATTGCAGGACCCAGAAGTTCTAAATTTTTTTTCCCCTCTCTAAAATCTGTGCATTTAGAGTAGAAGATGTGTTTATACTGAAACAGGGAGAGGGAAGAGAGGGCAAAGACCCTTTGCAGGGCTTGCAAGGGCTCCTGGAGAGCCACGAGGCTGGAAAAAAACCTCGGGGATGCAGAAGGGAGCGTGGCCAGTGTGGGGGCACCTCCTGGCTCTGCTGCCAAACTTCAATTTCTGCTGTGTGCAAGAGAAAGAGTGAAAACAGGACAGTCCTGGCTCTTCCTGGGGAAGCAGCAGCAAAAAATCCTAGCAATTTCTATATTTATGAAGGTATTTTCTAGCCTGATTTTTTGGTTAAAGGTGAAAAATCGTTCGCTCGAGGCCAATGGAAGAAGTCAGGGAGGAATTTGAAATCATCTGCCAGGAGTGTACAGTGTCCAGTCCAAGAGGCACAACCCTCACCCTTGCTGTGATGTTGTGGAGAAACAACCTTTCATCAAATTTAGCAATTATTTCTATCACATAAAACGATGCCRTGTTTACAGTAAGTCTAATCAAATAGTGACTGAATTTACCAGCAAGCAAAATGGACATATTTGAAATTTTTTTTGGTGAAAATAAAATCAAAACAATCTAGGTGCAGTGTTTTCTAACAGAACTGTGCTGTTAAAAAAAAAAGAAAAAGGAAAAAAAAAAGAAGTAGTGGTAATACTAATACTAAGAATACTAATATTAATACTAATATTAATACTAATACTAATATTAATGCTAATACTAATAATAGTACACCTCAGATTTAATCCCTATGATTATAAATATAGGACCTGTGTTTAGGTACATTAAAAAAAATAACGCCAAAATTAAAATAAATGAAATTTATATCAGAGGATCAAACGCAAAGCTTAAACTCCACAAATAAATTCAGTGACATTTATATTAGAAKGATCAAATGGAAAGATTAAACCCTACAAATCATCTATTTCCCAGGATTTCCAGCGTAACTTGACAAACTGATGGTTCACAAGATGAGCGCGTTTTATTTTATTATTTTATTTTTAGACTCCCAAGTTCTTGAGGGGCTGGAGGTCGGACAGAGCCTCGTGTGTGATGGATGGAGCAGGGGCAGGAGGGACCGCGCCGGCTCCGGCGGCAGCGGAGCCAGCTCGGGGAGGGGTTGCAGATTTTGGGACACTTCCCAAGCTGCTGCTGCTCCCGCAGTGTGGTCCCTGTTTGGGGTAACCGGCTGAAATCCCAGTTTTTCTGGGGTTTATTAAAAAAAATAAATAGGAAAAAAAAAAAAATGAGAGAGAGACAGAGAGAAAAAGACCCGTTTTCCATCTCCCAGCCCTTCAAACCTCTTTTTTTTTTTTTTATTTTTGTTCCGTGGTGTTTTTTCTCGCTGTTCCCCCCGCATTTCTGTCCCGATGGGGGAGGCAGCGCGGGGGGACCCGTGGGATGAGGGGACTCTCCACGCAGGGATKCCCTCCAAGAGTTGCTGTAAAAGCCACGTCCCCGAGCTTTGCTCAGCCCAAACCGAACAAAAAACCACCCTCCACTCTCGCGGTGGATATTTGCAATTTATTTACGATTAGCCCCAAATTTAGCAGAGACGACAGACTGAAGGGGGTGAAGGAAGGGGGGTGTATGTGGGGGGGAAGCAATTCAATTAATTTGTAATCTCGCATTTCATTAGAAAATGCAAGAATAATGATCGCGTCCAGCAGGCAGGAGGAGGGAAAAAAAAAAAATCATAAACGGAGATTTCCCCCCTCCCAAATCAGATTATAAAATAAGCTTTTTTAATTAAATTAGTTGGTGCGCAGTTGATCAGAGTAACCCCGGACTGTGAGAGAGGCAAACACAACAAATAGAAATAACAAAGGGCACAAAAGTRCTCYGCTCTTCCCTCTTTGGGTGCAACCYGCGGGGCWGTTTTGGGGGTCCCGGAGGGGAGCAGAGCCGGGAATGGGGCGGGATGAGCCGGGAATGGGGGTGAGGGGGTGCAGCCGGCTCGAAACAGGGCGAATAATTCATCTGGCAAACAGGGCTTCTGCCGGCAGCGAAAAGATCCGCGCCGAACTCGCAGGAGCCGAGTTTGTTTTTATCCCGGGTTAAACCCAAGATGCGCAGAAAAGGAGAATTTTGGGGGAGGGGGCAGCGCTGGATTTGGGGCTCAAAGCGCGGCCCGACGCGCAGTCSCTCCTTTTAAAATATTCATTGGCGTTTCTTTTCTCTTTCTCTCTCTTTTTTAAAAAAGAAATTAATGTATTTTCCCCTCCCGGCACCGTCCCGGGTGGGATTCGCTGCCCCCGGTTCTGGGAAGGACCGAGCGCAGCCGCTCGCGGGGTGGGGGCGTGGGAAAGTTCCCAAAAMCCCCCCCAAATTCTCCCCAATCCTTCCCAACCTAAGTCCAGCTTCGTTTTCTGCCTTTTCTCCTCTCCATTTCCCATCCCGTCAAACGGACAAAAAAAACCCCAACAAACTCTTTCAATKGATTCAACCCGTATTTTAATTTATTTCCTCTAAAAATCGTTGGAGTGGAATTATCTGCCCCTAAAACCCAAGTTTGGGGGGAAGTTTTGGGGGGATATCGTGCGTTTCTGGGTCTGCTCCCRGGTCTGCGCCGGAGGAAGTGTGAAATCTCTCCTGCCACACGCTCAGACAAAGCCGTCTTGTTACCCGGGATTTGTCGGGTCAAGCAGGATCCCGTTTTTAAGCCAGTTACCAAATGTAATTCTCCCACTTCGCCTCTTAATTTAGCAAACGAAAAAAACCCAACTTTTCGCAGGGGGTGTAAATGGCAGTGATCGTTTGCCCTCAGAAGTTAAAAAAAAATAGGGATTTTAGCCACAATATTATTATTATTATTATTATTATTATTATTATTATTATTATTATTTCTTGCTACTAATGTTTGTTCATTTCTAGAATTAAAAGTATTCAATAAATGTTTGAATACACTAAAATTTCAGTCCTTAATTAGAAATCATTTTGATAGAACACCGTGTTTGAAATCACAATCGTAAAAATCCACATTTAAAAAATTTCTTAACAAGGCTTTTACAGGGTCCTGAGCTGGTGGGAACCAATTTAGCTCCTTTGTGTCGCATCATCCCAGGGTATTTCCTATTATTCTTAGGAATTTGGATTGATTCTTCATTGTGAACGAAACATTTTCTTAGTGTTCCCATTTTTTCTCTTGGGAAAAAAAAAAAAGAAAAAAAATTTGACCCCCTAAATGAAAAAGTATCAAAAAAGGAGTTTGTGTTTTGGAATTTATTTAATGTATGCATAGAAATAGGAGATCTCAGGTGTGTGGTTGAACAAAAGTTTTTAAATGCATGTCAGCCCTGCTCAGAATCAGTTTGAATTGCAAAACAATCCTTGAAACTATCTGTTGCAAAACATTAATATGTTCTGAAGGTGGTTGAAATTTTCCTACTGTGATTAAAGCAAAAGAATTAAAAGTGTGCGGAGTTTTTACAGATAAATTGTGTCTTTCACTGTCCCTGCTCAGCAGCATCCAGCAGCTCATGCAGCAAAGCCACTTCAGCAGTGGAGCTGTAAATCTCAAATGCTTTTATCTCACATTAAAACAAGGTGGGGGGAAATTTTTTTTAAAAGAAACTTAAAATTAAGTTTTGGGAATTTTTTTTTAGAAAAATGCAAATATTCCCAGGGATTCATTTGGGTCTTTCCTCCAGGTGCAAGCTGCCCAGGACAAGAAAAATCCATGTTTTTTATCACCCACTCAGTGTGTGGAGGCCTTTGGAAGGGACAGGTGACTCTGGAGGGGACAGGTGCCCATGGCAGGGCACGGCAGTGGGCTGGAGGCTGCACTCCCCTCTGGAGAGGAGCTCGGCTGCCTTAGGATCCATTTTAACCACATTTCAGGCCACTCTCCTGATGCCTCACAGATTTTTACCCTGTCAGAGAGCTATAAAAGCTGCTTTGGGGCAGAGGATGGTGCCCTGCAGTTGTCTGTGGGTGTGCGTTTCACCTGGCACAGCGGGCTCCCTCTGTGCCTGGCACTGCTGAGGATGGTGTGAAACATCTCCCTGGTTAAGTGTAAGCCCATCAGGAAGAGGAAAGATTCTTAATTATTTTTTTTTAAATTTTTTTTTTAATGTGGAAGGTGGAGGTGTCTTAAAACCCACCCTGCTCCCCCCTGGATCCCCCACCCTTGCGCGTGGTCCCGGCGCCCAGCATTGTGCAGGGCTCTCCAGCCCCGCTCGGCCTTTTGTCAGCCCCCTTTTCTGTGTCAATCAGATGCCTTTTGTCAGGTCCCAGACATGTTGTGTCCACAGGCACACAAATATTCCCCGCGCAGAGCGTGGGSAACGCGGGGCACATTCAGATCGTGCGCCGCACCCTCCCGCGCCCGGGCACACGCGCAGGGGGCACTGGCACCACAAACGGCTCCTGCCCCCGTGCAGGGGCTGCAACTCAGGTTCAGGGTGGCTGGAGTGGGAAAGGTGCAGGTATCCATTCCCCCAGCACATCCGTGTGTCTTTGGGCGCTGTCTGTCTGGCAGAATGGAGCTGGGAGGCTGCTGGCTCTTCTCTCCCTCGCTGTTGCTTTTCTCCATCCTTTGAGCTGTTTATTTCAGTTTTACACCCGTGTTTCCCGCCAACAGGCGATGCTTGGTTGGGTCCTCAAGTCGCCCTTAGAAAATTTTATGTGGGATCTGATGCAATTAGTGATGGCAAATCTGTTTTCGGGGACGCCCTGACAACTCCAACTCCTGGGCTCCTGCCCATCCTCACCTGCCTGAGCCTTGAGCCCAGGCGTTGTTTGCTGCAGCTCAGAGGGCAACTTCGGGCTGATCCCCACTGCTTTGGGCTGCCCAGGGCTGGGGACCCACGCAGAGGGGTGACAGCTGCTCCACTGCTGGGATGGGGCCAGTTTTCCACCTGTCYCTGATGGCTTCGAGGTGGAGACAAGACCTCTGCGTGTCCCCACAGTGCTGCCATGAGCTCAGGCTGGAGCAGACCCAGCCAGGTCGCTCCATTGACTCCAACACTGTGCCCTCAATGGCACCCACAGCTACACAGGGGTAGCGAGGGATGGAGGGAGGTAGAACAGCCCCAGTGAGGGATGGAGGGAGGCAGAGCAGCTCCAACAAGGGATGGAGGGAGGCAGGAGCATCCACAGTGAGGGATGGAGGGACGCAGGAGCATCCACAGCGAGGGATGGAGAGAGGAAGGAGCAGCCCCAGTGAGAGATGGAGGGAGGCAGGAGCCCCAACAAGGGATGGAGGGAGGCAGGAGCAGCCCCAGTGAGGGAGTGAGGGAGGCAGAACAGCCCCAGTGAGGGATGGAGGGAGGCAGAGCAGACCCAATGAGGGATGGAGGGAGGCAAAACAGCCCCAGTGAGGAATGGAGGGAGGCAGAACAGCCCCAACAAGGGATGGAGGGAGGCAGGAGCAGCCCCAGCGAGGGATGAAGGGAGGCAGGAGCAGCCTCAACAAGGGATGGAGGGAGGCAGGAGCAGCCCCAATGAGGGATGGAGGGAGGCAGGAACAGCCCCAATGAGGGATGGAAGGAGGCAGAACAGCGCCAGTGAGGGATAGAGGGAGGCAGGAGCAGCCCCAACAAGGGATGGAGAGAGGAAGGAGCAGCCCCAACAAGGGATGGAGAGAGGCAAGAACAGCCCCAACATGAGATGGAGGGAGGCAGAGCAGCCCCAATGAGGGATGGAGGGAGGCAGGAGCAGCCCCAATGAGGGATGGAGGGAGGCAGAACAGCCCCAATGAGGGATGGAGGGAGGCAGAACAGCCCCAGCGAGGGATGGAGAGAGGCAGGAGCAGCCCCAACATGGGATGGAGGGAGGCAGAACAGCCCCAGCGAGGGATGGAGGGAGGCAGGAGCAGCCCCAGTGAGGGATGGAGGGAGGCAGAGCAGCCCCAACAAGGGATGGAGGGAGGCAGAGCAGCCCCAGCGAGGGATGGAGGGAGGCAGAGGAGCCGCAATGAGGGATGGAGGGAGGAAGCAGCAGCAGCAGCCCCGTCTGTGGCCCCTGAATGTGGAAAATCCACCACAGCGGCCGCCCTCCCTGGGCACCGACAAAATGGCGTCAGGGGCTCCCAAATGGCGGCRGGGCCGSGGCTGGCAGGGCCGGGGCTGGCAGGGCCGGGGCCGGCTCGGTGCCAGGGCCTCTCCGAGGGCACAATGAGTGGCACATAACGGTCCTGGCCACGGCCGACCCTCGCCATGGCCGTGCCAGCTGTAGCCCCCCTCCCTCCGCCTTGGCACGGGCAGGCGGCCCCGCCATGGCCGCCTCTGAGGAGGATTAAGGCCGCAGTTGTGTCTCCCCTCTTTCTTTCCCCCTCAGTGGCTGAGAACAGGAAACGTGAACCTATCTGAGACTAATTGACTTGCAAATTAATCGTTTGTCCCTGCGCCTGATAATTAGTGCTAACGATTTTTACACACACACACCAACCCCCCCCACCCCCTCCTTCGCTCTCTCCTCCTCCTCTTTATTTTAAAGGGGGCTGTTTTCCCTTTCTTTTCTCCTTCTCCCCCCCTCTCCTCTTTTTATCCACCCTCTCTCTCTCCAGTTCTTCCCCGAGGATTCCCAGCTGCCCCCGCCGTGTGGCACCGGGTTCGGGGCGCAGGGGCCTGGCACCCACAGCTGCTGCCTCGCTTCCCACGCGTCGGTGCCAACCTCCATGCCCAGGGACAATGAGCAGGGCTGGGAGAAGGGGTCAGGGCTTCGAGGGGCTTCAGGGGGCTGGGAAACGGGGCAGAGATGCTCAGGGACGCGGAGGCAGCTGCAGCTTGAACCCGCGGTTCCGAATTTCCCAAAAAAGCTGGGAAACGGTGTGTAAAATAAAAAATAAAAAATTAAAAATTACTTCAAAAAGAAGCAAAGCTCTGGGGTTGTTTTCTTCCCTCTACCTCTGTTTTTCTTCCATGGATATATCTTGTTTTCACAAGTGTTTCTCCTGGAGGAAGGCGGCTCAAAGGAAATATTTGAGGTTGGGGGTTGGAATCGCCRGTGTTGCGGCTCTGTCCAAAAGTGWCACCTGAAGYCAAGGGGATGGACAGTGCTGCAGCTGGAGWATGAAGTTAATGTGAGAGAAGGGGGAAAAGGGGGTTTGTGGTCATTTTTGTGGTCTGAGGCCTCTCGGTGCAGCCCAGTGGAGCTCATTTGTGCCAGAGCTCGAGAGTAGCTTAAGGCTGACGGGAGAGGATGTGTTCATATCACAGGGGATATGTCAACAGGAAAACGGTTTAATTCTTGTAAAATACATCAATTTCAACGGTTTTGTTGAAATTGATGTATTTTACAGGAATATTTCTCTGTCAGCAGCAGAATAACCCCTCTAATATGACATTCCAACGTATTTCTCTACGACTGGTAACACAACATACCATAAAGTATCTTAGTACTTTACTTTCAGYACACTTCTGCTGTCYGTTGTATCTCCAGTGACACTGTACTGYGCAAATAATTTACAATTCTGCACGTAATTGTCATGTTTCAGTGCAATTCAAACCCAAACACTTTGTTGTTCCTGCATGGGAACTCYTGAGGAATTCCACTCAGCAATTTTAATTTTCTTTTCTTCCCYGTTTTTAGGAGGAAAAGATGAGAGAGATGTGTTGGGGAGGAGGGGGACTTTTGTGATGCTGAGCTCCTCTTTTCCCCTTGGCTGGATGAGATTTGCATCCCCCCAGCGCTGGGCAGGCCGAGATAAAGCAGCCTCTCTGTGCCATGCTCAGGACCCTGACTGACTCCCGATTGTGGCAGAGCCAAGATTTTTCCACCCTCCCCATTCCTGACCCTGAGTCAGGCTGCAGGAGAGACACCCGTGTCCAGTCAACCCACAGTGTCCCTCCAGCGTGGAGGGGAAGTTCCTACTGCCCATCTCATCCCCTCCAGCCACAAGATGCTTCCTCCTGTGATGCTCAACTGTTGATAATTAAAGGGATCCTTTTCTCTGCAGCTCTTCCCCCCAAACGCTCCTGCTGCCTGACACTATTTGTCAGCCATACCCCTGATGTAATCCTATTTTTGCTGCCCTCCCTACCCTTCTTTGTGTCCGGGGTTCTCCTCATCTCTGGCTGTGCAGCTCCTGCTGCTCAGGGGCTGCTGGTGCCCCTTCCCTCAGAGCCAGGAGTCCATAAACCCCGAGCCGCTCCCAGCCTCCGCGCTCATGAACTCGCTCTGTTTGGTTTGTCCTGAGTTAATTGCACACAAACTCCGGCCTGTTGGCACACAGGGGCTCTTTGTTCCCGCAAGAATCACTTGCCCTCCGAGGTCACCGTGGCCARGACCCGCTGTCCCCGAGGGTCACCCTGCCGACATGCACTGTCAGCCTGATCCCTGCGCCGTGGCCAGGGTGGGACAGGGGCAGGTGGCTGCAGGGAGAGAGCTGGAACGGGGAGCTGAGGCATTGCTGGAGTCTTTTGGGTCAAGCTCATTGAAGTAATGGGATGATTAGCAAGGATTGCTGWGCTTTATGGCTGGGGAGGAGTGAGAGAGGGTGAAAGAGACGTTAGGGGTGGATTAACCCCTGTCAGACCTGTACAAGAGGTTTCCCAGATTAAACACAAGTTCAGTGGTCTGTAAACGCTCCCCTTTCACTGGCTGCTTCCCCAGAGCAGCTCTGGAGTTAAAGCTCTGCAGTTTGTATTAGGGACCCGACTTCACGGCATCCCAATTCCTGCTTGTGCTCTTGAGGCCCACATCCTTTAAACTCCCCTGAATCGATATCCCTGTGTTCTTAGAGCCTTGAGTGCCAGGTTAACCTGGATACCTGGTTCCAATCAGCTTTCCAAAGTGCTCAGGAGCAACCAGTGGACTTTTGTTGGGCTTCTGGTCCCTTCAAGAGGTTTTGGGTGACGTTCTCATCTGTACAGCACTGGCACTGTGGAAGGAGACGCTGCACCAGATATGGGTCTGGCATTCCAGGGCAGCAGAGACCCTGAAATCCTGTGTGGAAGTGGATTTMTCTGAGCTCTCTCTGCTCAAAGCCACTGGCCAGGGACAAGGGTCACTTTGGTCTCCTGCTGGCTCAGCTTTGCAGGGGGACAGGAGTGGCTGCTGGCAGGGGCAGGCAGGAGCACCGAGGGCTGAGATGGCATTGAGGGCTCAGTGGTCCCTTGGCAAGGCTGTGACCATTCTGAAAATCCTTTCTGATCTCCTTCCTAACCCTTCATAACCTCTGTGCTGCTGCTGGGGAAGTCAGTGCCTTCCCTCTTCAGCATCCTTCAGACTCCATCTGGATGAGACCAAGGGGACAAGTTACAACTGGTTTCAGAGGGTAATGGGGCTGACAACTGGCAGCAGCAACGGGAACGATGCCCTTCAGTGCCCTCCAGACTGGCAGAGGACCCTGGGAGCCCATCAGTTCTGGAGGGGACATTCCCACTGACCATACCCTCGGGCAGGTGGGCAGTGTCCCAGAGGTGGGCAGCCCCGTGCAGACCCTCAGCGCTGGGCGGGCTGGCGAGACGCTGCCTCGAGGCAGTTTCCCAATCCTGCACACCTGGTACTCTGTCAATGCAGCCACTTGGCTAAATGTGGGTCATTGTAGGAGGATGCAGCCACTCGAGCAAACAAGCCTCAATTGCCCACTGATTGGGGTGGCTGAGAGCACCATCACTGAAATTTCTGAGGGGGGAGGCATTAATAATCCCCATTCTGTCTCTGCAGCCCTTGCCCCCTTGTTATTTCCCTCTTTGTGTCTTAATTTGGCCCATTATTATTATTTTATAAAAGGGCCTTTTCTCCACCCCCTCCCTCTTGAAGACACTCCTTAGACCGATGGGAAAATGGCAAGGAATAATTATGAAAAACATCAGTGAAGAGAGGGCCATCTGAGAGGGATTAAAGGATTACAATTAAAACTCATTTTAGGGAGGTGATGTGACATTAGCGTTTTCATTCTTCCCCCCCACCCCCCTTTCCCCAAACACCCTCCAGGATATCTGGGTCTAAGTTGATTAAATGACAAACTCCAGCTCGGAGGGAAACAACAACAAATTAAAAAACTGAGTAAAATTAAAAACAACAACCCAAAAATGATTTACAAAATGAAGTGAAAATGAGGTCACTGAGAATTACTGGAAGTCTGGCGGCAGCTGGAAATGGGGTGGACAGAGCACCTGCCGCTAATAGCAGGTTTCTGACAGTGGGAGCATCTCCCTGCTCCTGCTCCAGTGGCAAGCGGAATTGTTTGAGGTCTCTCCTCCAGGATACAACTGGAGTGTTGGGCTGTTTCGGTTGTTTTGTCAGGGCTGGTGCTCTGCATGGATTTCGCCAGCTCTGTGCTCCACTGAGGCCACGCTGGGCTTTGCTTTGGGAGCTGGGTGAGGACGCGGAGCTGGCCCTGCTCTCCCTCCAGCAGCCAGCAGATCCCAGCAGATCCCAGTGCCAAGGCAGTACTGGGGCCCTTGTGTCGGCCTCAGCGTGTCCTTTCCAGGCGTGGCTCCATTTTCTCACCTCTTTTTGCAGCTCTTACTGGTGGCTGGAGCCAAGCAGCCCCTGCCCCATGCAGCTTCGAGCAGCTCCCGGTGCTGGGGCACACTCTGACCCTCCCTGAGCAAAGCAAAGCAGAGCCTGTGCTGCAAACACCTTCCCTCTCTGCTCCTTGGGTCCTGCCCATYCCACCTCCGTTGTGGAGAACCCTGGACAGGGCTCCTGAGGGTGGGAGCTGCTTGTGGTGGCGTTGAAATTCAGTGCTGTTGAACACGAGGGGAGTYGGGAAATGCAGCGTGCTTGGAGTGGGAGCTGACGCTTCCAAATGGAAACACACACTGAGCTGGGGTTTTATTTGTTTTGGAAAGCAAATTCTTGGATGATTGCTGGCCATTTCRGTGAATGAATGTGAAGCCTGAGATGGGGGATTTCCCTTTATAAGCCAAAAATATCCATAAATCAAACCGTTCAGATGATGTGGACACCTAAGCCCTATTGGAAGGGGGGATTGCACGAAGATGCGGAGGAAGATGAATGACTCAGGCTCTGCGGTTCACAGTGCTGTGTGGAAGTTTTGGCTGCCAGAATCTGATCTGTAGGGCCCCAATAACCACAGTGGGACWGAGCCCACAGCACAGCTCTTACTGCTTAAACTCAGCCACAAAACCTGTTCAGTGTAAGCGTGTAAGCGTGAACGCTTTCCCTCCAGCCCATGCACTCCAGCTTTGGGCTGCAGAGCGACAGCAGAGACAAGCTTCTCCTACATCCTCCTGTTCCTCCTGMCAAGGAGGTTGGGCTTAAACCCAGCCTCTTCGCTTTGGCCTCCATTCAGCAGCCTGGCATCACTGGGCATCTCATCACGTGGCCGCGCACGTGGGCGCCAGCGCTCGTCATGTGAGGTGCCATATCGTGTCTCATATTGGGAGGCTGGGAGAGCTGGAAAAGCTTAACGGAAGGGAAACTCCCCCTCCTCCCCCCCTAGATCCAGCCTATTTTCTTTCCTCTCCTTTTGTTTCTGATTTCCGGAGCTATGCGGCAAAGCAAAGCGTGGGGAGAAGAAAGAGGCTGAAGAGAGCTGGCATCTGGCAGGGAAAAGAACAAAATAGCGGAGCAGGGCTTTCCTAGGCAGGAGCAGGGAAGGCGAGAGATGGGAGATGGGCAAGCCCCAGGAAAATTCAGGGTCTGCACATGGAGCTGGCCCCAGGTAAATGGGCACAGAGCTTGCTGGTAAAGGCAGCAGAGGGGTCAGCCCAGMAGCCTGAATTGCACTGCACTCATGGGCATCGTCCTTGCTCCCCTCCTTCACACGATCCGTTCTTTGATGTTCCTCCTSCTCCATTCCCCTGAGCCTGTCCCAGCGGTGAATTCCCCAAGGACATGCACTGCACCTCCTGCCCAGTGTCAAGATTTGGCCCCAAACAGAGGGGAGGTAGAGGTGGAGGCCATTCTCCTGCAGAYGCTTTCTCTGAGGCTTAAATGATCGGTGTGGCACAGTTCATCCTGCGATGTCCCTTTYACAGTCGGGGCTGAGAGTTGCCTGAATATATTTTTTTATTCCTGTTATTTCCTCTGTCCCGGCCAGTACAGAAAGAGGTCTTTGCATACAGACCCAATGTTAATTAGGTAAATTAATTAGGACCAAGATGCAGTGTTTTCCCCCTGAGGAGGAAATACAGTAAACTCCATTTTTGTGAGTTGTTTATTCAGCCAGGGGGGTCGAAGGAGAATAGCCGTGTCAAAGAAGCTGCCATTTTCAAGGTCCTTGTGTCCCTTCTGCGCCGCCCTAGAAAGGGAACAAAACTCTGTTGACAGCAAAATCTCAGCAGGAGCCCCTGGGCTGAGGGGCACAGGGAAGCGAAGTGGAAAGGGTGCCAGGTTTCCGAGCGCCTGGAGGGAACAGGCTTTGGTCTCCGGCATTTCAATGGACCGGGGAAAGCAAATCAGCCCTTTCAAGGCCAATCACGCTGTTCTGGAAGGCACACACTGGAGACAATGYGCCGCTGGCAGCGGGGCAGCAGGAAAGGGACTGGGTGGCCATGGCAAGGCCAAGGGCAGGAGAGCTGCTGAGGGCGAAGAGCCAGYGGCCGTGCTCCTGCTCCGTCCATCCCACTCCTCAGAGCCCTGGGAAAGGTGCTGGGATGCTCTGGAAGATCAGGRATGGCCCAAGGAAGCTGTTGGGATGGGGCAGATGGGGCACCTGTATGTGTTTCTATTTTGTGTTGTCTCTTCCCTCTCCTCCAGCAGTTTGTGTGGTGAAGGAGCATGGAAACACCAAGCAGCTCCCTGACCTTCTCCCCACCCCAGCCTTTTATTCACCATTTTTAATTCATTCCACCCTGAAAGCCTGTGACCCAGGAGAGCCTGATCCCAGCTCCAGTGTGTGTCCCCTGGACATGGCGTGTTTATGAGAGGGTGTACGGATTCCCCAAGATGTCCCATGGGACGGGCAGGTTTGTGGCTGCAGTTTTCACGCCCGGGAGCTCCTGTGTCTCCTGGAGAAGAGCAAAGCTGGGTTTGCCTTGGTAGCCTCTCCCAGCCCRGTGCTCTGCCCACAGCACCATCTCCTGTCGGCATCGCTCAGGCTCGCAGGGGCAGTGCATCCTGGGAATTTCCTTCCCCGCTGCCAGAATACCTTCACCCCAAGTCCGAGGGTGCAGATGATCTTCCGTCATCATATTTAAACCCCCCTCCCCATCCCTGACCAAAGCCAGGATGAAAGCGGCGGGGTTTTTTTCCTCTTTCTTTCTCTTTTTAATGGCGTTTCATTAGCCTCCAAATCAGACAGGCGAAACAATGGCGTTCTGTCAGCGATGGGCTTTCGTGCTGATTTCATCTCCTCTCTCATCCGTATGCAAACCAGCTTCCAGCAGGCTTTGGTCATGCCATGGAAACCGAGGTGCAGGCCCGGAATGGGGGTTCTCAGAGTGAGAAATCTCCTGTTCGCTTTTTCCCATTTGCATAATGCAACTTTTCTTCCCCCAGACACTGAGGCGCTTTGTTTATAGAGAGCCGAGAGAAAGGGGGATGCTGGGGACAGAGAGGGACCCCGGGGAGGGGGGAAGCGCCCGGTGGGAGTGGGGAAGAGGAGGGCAGCGCTCGCAAAAAGAACACGCAGAGAAAAGTGCGGGGCGACTGGAAGGGAATATATATGAGGATGGGGACTGGGAAATGGGGCCGGGCCAGTTCCCCGTGATCCTGGGACCCGTGCGCTCCTTTGGCCTCTCTGAGCCAGCCGAAGGGTGTCAGGGGGACTTGGCGTGGCTGAGGATCCAGCTGGGAGCCTGGATCAGTGCTGAATTAAAGCCGGTTGTCATGATAATGCCCCCCAGAGGAAGCAGGAGCCTTTTCAAGCCTTGCATGAAATACCTCAAAGGGTTTTGTGCGAGAAGCCTCTAAGATCTTCAGCTGGTRGAAACCGAAGGTTGTTTGGGGGGAATGGTGACCCACGGGGCACACGGGAAGGTGGCTAAGTGACAGCCAGCAGAGCGTGAGGAGCAGGCTGTCCTGGGAGGTGGGGGCACAAACTGGGGGGGGATAAAACCATCCCAGATTTATTCCCAGCGGTGTGTGGGGCTGGGAGAGAAGGAGGTTAACAAAACAAAATTACAACCTGTTTGTCTCCCTTGAAATGTGGCAAACTGCAAGATGGCATGGGGAGGTAGGAGGGTGAAGGGATCCAATTGTCCAGTCCCCACCAGTACCCCCAGTTCGCTGGGGACAATTTACCCCTCACCTTGTACATCTTCTGCAAAGTGGTGATCTGCTGCTCTTTGCAAAGCAGTTTGAGATCTGTGAGGGCAAGGGGCTGTTCTTGAGAGTCTCATCACCTCTGATGGTGCACGTCCTAGAAACAATCTTGGTTCTTGTGGCTCCATCCTGGGCAACAGACTTTGATTTGTGAATTGGATGGATGCACGATTAATAGTAATAATAACAATAATAGCAACGAAATGTATTAATCAGTGACGGATGACAGACATGAAACCTGCAATTAGAAGTATTTTGGGATATGTAAAAATCCCTGTAAATGATTTGCAAATGAGGTGCAGACAGCAAAGCAGGCGGCASTGGAGATATTTTTGGGTTTTGCCTCAGTGTGGGACTGCTCTGTTTTTAAGGTGCTTCGATGTGAATTGGATGTACAGACACGCTCCTGAGGGGAAAGTCTTGTGTTGGTGCTGCAAAATGAGTGACTGTTGCTCCAGAGTGTGGGATGTTCCTCCAGGAGCAATGAAATCCTACAGGGCAGGGCCAGCAGAGCTATGGGCAGGAGCCTCAGTGATTCACAGCGATTCCTGCACGTGGAAATGGCACGGATTTAGGTGGGAATTGTTCAAGCCTCGCTTGTGCCATTTGCACTTCAGGGGTGTGGTTGCACACGGTACCAGATGTTACCTCARCCCTGTTAAAGGGCAGCTGGGATTCACATTGCATGATCTACACAGTATAAAATATTAAATCTTTACCTGTGGGCAGGAGAATTCTGCAGTCTGATCCCAGAATCTGGTGTTCTGGGACAGGRAGAAAAGTGGAGGGAAAAATATTTGTGCTTTGGAGGGTTCTGCTGTAACTCTGTGGAGTCCCTTTAGCCAGCAGGGACACCCACCTGGACATCCCTCTCAGGTGCACTGGTACCTCCACGTAGCACAGCTCTGCGTCACTGTTGTGCTGCATGGAGCAGCTGGGGTGCTGCAAATGCTCTGTAAAAGGAATGAGGATTGTAAGGAGTCTGGTTTGGGGCTTTTTCTCGTTGTTTTTAGTCTGGTTTCTGCAGAAAATGAGATTTCTGCCATCACAGGGAAYGCTGTCATATCTCACCTCTCTCCCAGGAACTTCTCAAACAGGATGACTTCAGCTCCATTTGGCTCARTGTCAATTTTTCATCCCCAGTCAGTGGGAACCGCTTTGGGACTTCAGCTACATTTGTTTTTCCAGAAGCTCATTCCTACTATTGGCTCTAAAAAGCCGTTTTTACTTCAAGACAAGACTGGAGAAGGGCTGTGACCTTTCCCTTTGGACAGGGGTCTCTCTGGTGGGGATTTGCCAGGGTGCTAACTCCAAATGCCTCAGCCTAACGAGCTCTGTGATTAACAAAGCATTCCAGCCCAGAGTGTTTCTCAAGGAGGCTCACATGCCTCAGACACTGCTTGTCTGGAGTTGAGACAGAGCTGCTGGTGGACCTGGACAGCTGCCTGYCCCAAGCCCCTCGTGGTGGCCTTTGGGATCAGATGAAGGAGCAGGGTGTGATTAACACCCATGGCTTTGCAGGTGTCCCATGCCAGGACAGGAAGGGGCAGCAGGTCTGGTCACTGCCAGAGCAGGGAGAGGGGAACTCTCCATCACCGCTTCCWCTGCTCGCCCTCCCGGCCTCCAGCCCGCTGGTCATGCCAATTTGTCACCAAGCTGGGATTTCAATTACACCCCAAAAGGAGGGGTCAGAGGTTAYGCAAACACGTTGGTAAAGGCCACTCGCCTGGAGGGCTCTCCCGGGGCCACTGGAGCCGGCCCCTTGCTTTACACAGTCCCGATTGACCCGGGGCTGAGGCCCCCATTGTTCCCCAGCCTCCATTCAAGAGGCAGTTTGTCAATAAAATTGACCTTTCGGCTCCTGGGGGTGCTGCCACCTCATCTTCCTTCCTTTGCTGACAGTTTGGCTGGAGTAGAGCTRTCTCTGTGGTCCCTGTGCCCCTGGATGTGCCAAGGGTGAAGGCAGGGATGGGAGCAGGAAGGTCACATACTGCAGGAAGGTCACTCAGCACTCACATCAGCTTCTTCTCCCCATGGTGGTTTTTATCCTGGTCTCTGCCTTTTGGGCTTTTGCACCTGAGGGCAGTTTCCAGCTGGACCCCTCGGAAACACCACCACAAACAGTGGGTGCTGTTCACCCTCTCCAGACCTCATTCTCCTTTCAAGGAGAATTCTTGCATCGTCATTCTTGCAGCTGCCTCCACAAGAACCCCACGATGGTTTTCTGCCCCTCACCACCCAGGCTGGGTTGGGATGACCTCGAGGTGCCTCCTGCAGGACTGAGCCTTGTTGTTCCTCCCTGTTACACAACYGGCACCAAAGTCTCACCCAAGGCAGCACCTCTCCCACCAGCACATCCACCCACTGCGGGCAYGATCCCATTTTTGAGGGAGGTGTGAGGCTTCCCAGTGGGTTTGGGTGGTGGGACAGCACTGGCCCCCGTGCTGGTGCACTAATTGTGCTGGGCAGCGCTGCAAACAAGCACTGCTTGAACCCACGAGCCTGAGGAGGCCATTTCAGCTGTGAGATAAATGGATATCGTGGAGCAAGTGGCAATTAGCGTGGGTAAAGAGCCCCTGAGTGACTGTCCCTTACATAACACCTTTGTTCCAAGCCCTTCACTTCATACTCAGTTTGTAAATAAACTTGACTCCCAGCTTTCCTGGGGCCTTTATTCCCTCTTTATTTTATTTTATTATTCTTTGAACCCGGGGAAGAACGAGCCGATTGTTCACCCCCGGGGACACGCAGCAATCCGAGGCCCTGCCCGGTGCCCACTCGCCCCAAAACGGGCACTGGCCCACGCCAGAGCCACCCACGCAGCAACCACGGCAGCAATTTTAATTGCTTTGCCCCCGCTGATGGTGCCTGGGGGCTCATTATGCTGCTGGCAATGAATGGGGGCCTGCAAACACGGTCCTGTAATTGCAGTGGCAGTGGAGACTTTCGCTGGAGGGGTGGGTTGGCAGAGGGGCTGAGCTCTGMCCCCRAAGTTTCGGGTCAGGGAGGAAGCCTGGGGAGCTCTGGATCAGTCCAAGTGCAGGGGCCTGTCTCTGATTCACATTGTGTCCTCCCTGTCACCATCCAACCTGTGAGAGGCTTTTTCTGCAAGGCTGGCAGGGAGCAGAAGCTCCAAGGCATGGTGGGATGCACTTTGGAGGATTTGGGGTGCCCGGTCCCCAGGTTTTGGGCATGCTGTGAGCAGGGCTCGATGGTTCTCCTGCCTTTAACCTTCACTTGTCACTTTTGTCAGGTCCTTTTCCAAAGGGTGTGGCTGCCTGGGGAGTTGTTGAGGTGTTCCGTGCCATGAATGGTGGCTCTTCCTCCAGCTCTGCCTGGGCTCTCTCCTTGCTGCTGGTCTTTCAAACCAGTCCTGGTGATACTGGCCCGTACTGGGGAGCTGTTGGGCACCGCTCTTTGTTCAGTGTGGGGATGGTCGGGCCCCTGCTCCTCTCCCAGCCTCCCCTCTCCCATATGGCGCCCATTATTAGATGTGTGCACCAGCCTCGTCTGACAAGGAGCTTTACAGGTGTCGCCGGGATAACGATTCACACTCCGGGAAAGGTGGGAAAGATGATTAGCTGCCTTTCTATCAAACAGCACCCGGCATCAGCTGCTCCGGGCTGGGGGGGAGGCGGTGGGGGCTGTGGATGTGTAAGGACATGCACGCCAGGAGCTTGGGGAGCCCGGGCTTTGTCCTGCTTCTAATTCCAATGGACTCTCGGGCACTCTTTGTTGTGCCTTAGTTTCCCCAGCTGTAGCGGAGGGATGTTGTTATTGCTTTGACTTGTAAAACACCCTTCGAGCAGCTGATTGAGCTCCTGCATTAGCAAGAGGTGAATTAGGCAGGTCTCTTGGCAGCTGGGCTGCCACGGAGAGGGCAGGGGAGCTGTCAGAGCCGCGGCTCTCAGGGGACAGGGCTGGAGGAGGGGTGGGGGGTGGGACATGAATTAAACAAACCCGCTGGACACAGGCATGCGGCACAGTGTGCCTGGAGTGTGTCCTGAAGGCTGGGAGAGCCCCGCGGCGTGGGGAAAGGTCTCAGTGTGGCACGGGCAGGCGGGCAGGGCTCGCTCCACGCAGATGTGTCCGTGCATTGCCCTGCCTATCTCTTGTCTGTGGGGCATTGAGCTCTTCCCGCTGATGTATTTTAAATAAATACCCATTTAGCAGGCAGATCCCGGCCATGGCCGAGCCTGACACGGGCACACCCAACCCCGGCAAGCTGGTGGAATACCTTCAGCTCTTTYCACATCTTGAATATTGTTGGAGAGAAAACAGGAAAATAAGAGTAAATGAGTAAAAATAAGAGTAAAACAGTTCTCTGCTGTCCTTTGCCGCAGCGCAGGGAAAGCTGTTCCGTCTCACATTTCATCTCCCCCAGGTCACGCTGCGATCCCGAGGTGAGCCCTGCCTTGAGAAGTGCCGGCTCCCCGTAGGGCTGGGGAAACTGAGGCACGAGCCGAGTCTGGCACCCAAACCACCCCCCGAGGCACAGGAGGTGTGAAGGTGGGGTGCTCGCCCGAGCTCCTCGTGCTCGGTCGGGGTGCGATCGTCACCCCGACACCTCCGCGACCCTCCCGTCCCGGGACGGCCCCGGGCGCTGCGGGCAGAGCCGGCGCTGCCTCTCCCCGAGCCCGGGGCCGCCGGGATTATCTGCTTTAGCTGCACCATCTGTTCCTCAAACTGCCATCATTATGTTCAACTTGGGAAGAAAACGGCCCCTACAGAGAAGCAATTTGTTCGCTGACTAAACCTTTCAGGCTCTCGCCGTCCCCGGCTCCCGTCGCCGCCGCACCGAGAGCTCCGCGGCCGCCGCGCTCAGACAATCGCGGGTGTAGGGGCCGTTTTCTTCCCAAGTGTAGTATATTTGTAGTGTATTTGCACGAGTTGGGTTGTTCTGTGTGCTAGCTAAACTCTTTGTCATCTTATCAGAACCCTCGTGGTTTTGTTACTCAAACTTTTAAGAATTTACTTAAGGCTGCTGAGGCAAAAGCAGAACTAAAATAAGAACGAGGAGCTTGAGAAACCAGCTATCAAGAACGCAAACTTTAGATAAAAGTGAGCTCGACGTGATAATAGACTTTGACTAATTAGGTGCGTGCCAGCCTCGTGGACCAAGTCGAGGATCCAATCAAATAATGCGTGGCTGCGTGAATATTCAACCTAGAACCTATAACTGTTGCTTAYTGTAAACAATAAAGTGGCTTCTGCAAAAAAAACATTGGTTTTTGGTGTGCAGAGCTCCTTTTCTCCTGCACGGGCCGGGCCGGGCACGCCGGGGAACGGGCGCGGGGCTCCCCTAATCCCATTACAAAACATAACAGCCTTGCAGAGGGGCCGGGGGCCGGCCGAGGGGAGGAGGAGGAGGAGGAGGAGGAGGAGGAGGAGGAGGAGGAGGGAGGTCCATTTCACACCCGACCCCGACGTCTGGGGGTCTCGCAATGATCTCACTGGAGGGGCTTTTCTTCCCGTCGCAGTGGGTTGCTTTTGAAACGCGCTGCGAGGAAATAAAAAAAAAAAAGGAGAAGGGGGCTGCCTGGGAAAGGGGAGGAGAGGGCTGGGAAGGAGGTGAGGTGACAGGGGGGTGGCACGGACCTGGGGTGAGCCCTGCACCTCAGGCTGAGGAGCCCAGCACTCCCTTACTGGGACACCGGCCCCGCTGCCCCTTCTCCCTCTGGTTTCTCCCTCCTGCATCCCTCTTCTCCCTCTTGCATCCCGCTTCTCTGGGTACAGGGACGTGTCCTCCCCTGCCGCCTGAGAGGGGCTGCGCTCGCTCCCTGCAGAAACCTTCCCCTGCAGTGGCAGCAGAAACAGAGACGGGTGACCCACTTCGCTGTGTTCTGTCACGGAATTTCAGCGACACCAAAGCGTTTATAATGTGCTGATTTCACCGGTTTTCTGTAATGGACAACGAAAGTGGGGAAAGTTATAGTTTGACTTGTATAAAAGCCAGAAGTTTTGACTTACTGCTGTGTTTTAAAGCGGCGTTCTAAGGTCACCTGCAAATAAATGCGTTTCATTAACTTTTTCCACGTTTTTTTTTTTGTTCAGTCAGTTAAAGGAAACCYGTGTTCTTCAACAGCAGCAGGTATCAGAACAAGAGTAGCCTGTGGCTACTTTGGGTAGCAAAGCATTTGCCCCAGACTTGGCTGTGCTGCCCCTGCAGCCCCTGTCCCCTCTGCGTGGGGTCCCCTCCTCAGGGCCAGTGCTGGCAGCTGGGGACACCCGTGCCCCCGGGAATCCCACACGGTGAGTGCCGGGGTCTGGCACAGGAAGTGTGAAAGCGTCTGGCAGCCACCCCRGGCTCACGGGAGATGGGACCCCGAGGTGTTCCCCCCATCGGGGACCCCCAGCACATCCTCCACTGCCCCTCTAGGAGTCCTCTGGGGCTGTGGCTCTGCTCCARTTGCTGCAGGAGCCTCTGTGGGTTCACCTGAGCTCCCAGGGTGTTCCAGTCTGCTCCCAGGAGGGGTGACAGCCTCTTTGTGGGGGGATGCAGGGCCAGGTTCTGGGTGCTGGGGGTCCCGGGGCTGCAATGGCCAGAGGAGCATCTCTCTCACGGCAGGGCTGAGTGCTGGGGGCAWTTATTTGTTGAGAGGAGCCCCTGGTGCAAGGGGAGGAGTGGTCAGGGGAAGGCAGGGGTCACCCCTGTGCTGGGGACCCCGGTGTCACCCTGGGCCTGCTCGGCTGTCCCACACTCCAGTGACATCCTCGGGTGCGTGGGGACACCCATTCAATCCAACAGAGGGACATCGGTGTTTGGAGTGCAGGGGAAACTGGGGGAGCTTTGCCTTCCTTCCTGGGTGGAAAACAGCCAGCAGAGCTGGGCAGGTGCAGTGAGAATTCAGGGGCAAATCCTCAAGCTACAAAACAAATTCCGTATATTTTAATTGTTGTGTGCAAAAGTGTCTGTACAAAGTCTTTGCTGCTTTCTGTTCAGCCTCCTGTGCCCATTCCCCAACACAGACATCCCTCCTCCCCATCACTGCCTTCCTTCAGACAGCAGCTGATGGAGAAACTGAGGCAAGGAGCAGAGAGGAGAAGGGGCTGAGCCAAGCCTGGACACCCCCAGGTGACCCTGGGAGCAAGAGCCTTGTTGATCCCACAACAAGCACTGGGGATAYTGCAGCATCTCTTCCCCCTGCAAAGTCCTATGGACACCCAGTTGTCCCCAAATTTGGGACCAGGAGCCGGCTCCCACATGGGAACAAGCATGGATGATTCCAGAGCAAGGCTGCTGGGAAGTTCAGGCTGCCAGAGGCCAGCTGGCACTGGCAGGGATGGACATGGGTGGTGCAGGACCTCACCAGGCTCCTCACACCAAGGTGCTGGTGCCCAGCTCCTTTCCACTTGCCCCGGGGTCACATCCTTCCTCGGCCACCTGCRCCAGAGACACGGAGAGGGGCACAAATGGGCCCTGCTGGGTGGGGGGCAGGAGAAAAACAGCCTCGAGTTGCACCAGGAAGGTTKAGATGGAATATTGGGGGAAATTCTTTCRCTGAAAGASTTGTCCAGCTCTGACACAGGAGAGTGGTAAAGTCACCATCCCTGGAGGGATTTAAGGGACTTGAGGATGTGGCTCTTGGGGACRTGGTTTAAGTGATGGCCTTGGCAGCACTGGAAGGGTTGGACCCGGTGCTTTTAGAGGGCTTTTCCAWCCTAAAATGAGKCAGGGGTTCTAYGAGYCCATGACCWGGGGCATTTACTGCAGCTCCCCTGCCTTAAACTTTGCTGCAAAAGGAGGGAGGGTACAGCAGCCGGGGGGAAATATCCAACCCCTGAGACCCATAAACCCCTTTTTACAAAGAATTCCCCAGCTTTACCTCCCGGAAGCCGGTGTTTTCCGTGTACTGCGCGTCCGGGGAACACCTGAGCGCCTTGGTTTTCAGGACGGCACCTGAGGACGCCGAAAGCCGGGCGAGGGCGTCTGAGAGCGGGGCGGCCGCTGCCCGGGCTTCCCCTGACATCTAGCGGCGGTGCCGGGAGGGCGGCGGGGAGCGGGGACCGGGGGGAGCCCAGAGCCCGGCCGGGAGCGCTGACCCCGGGGGGAGCACGGACCGGGGGAGCCGGGACCCGGGGGTGGAGCCCTGCCCCGGGGGGAGCACGGATCGGGGGGAGCACGGACAGGGGGGGAGCCGGGACCCGGGGGGAGTACGGACCGGGGGGAGCACGGACCGGGGAGAGCACAGACTGGGGGGGGCCCAGACCGGGGGGGGCCGGGACCCGGGGGGGAGCCCTGACCCCGGGAGGAGCACGGACAGGGGGGAGCACAGACCGGGGGGAGCACGGATTCGGGGGGAGCCGGGACCCGGGGGGAGCACGGACCGGGGGGAGCACGGACTGGGGGGGAGCCGGGACCCGGGGGGAGCACGGACCGGGGGGAGCACGGACCGGGGGGGCCGGGACCCGGGGGTGGCGCCCGGCCCAGGGGGAAGCACGGAGCGGGGGGAGCACGGACGGGGGGGGAGCCGGGACCCGGGGGGAGTACGGACCGGGGGGAGCACGGATCGGGGGGGCACAGACCGGGGAGAGCCGGGACCCGGGGGGAGCCCAGAGCCCGGCGGGGAGCGCTGACCCCGGGGGGAGCACGGACCGGGGGGAGCCGGGACCCGGGGGGAGCAGGGACTGGGGGGAGCACAGACCGGGGGTAGCACAGACTCGGGGGTAGCGCAGACTCGGGAGAGGCCCAGCCCGAGGGGAGTAAGGCCCCATGGATAGCCCCGGCCCCAAGGGGAGCCCTGGCTCCAGGGGTAGTCCCGACCTCCACTGGGTTTGCACAGCGCTGAGCACCACTGGGCTCTGCCCGGCCTGCCTGATGGGCATGCTTTGCTTTGGGGCTGCTCCTGCCCTTTTCCCCCAAATCCATCAGTTCCCCTGCCCCTCACACCCTTAATCCCATTGCATTGGAGGCAAAACTCACCTGTGAGGCAAAACTCACCTGTGAGGCAAAACCCACCTGTGAGGCAAAACTCACCTGTGAGGCAAAACTCACCTGTGAGGCAGCCCCCGAGCACTGCAAGCAGCAGGGTGAGGGGCAGGGCGCTGAGCTGGATGAACGCTTGGTCAGTGGCTGTCCGGCTGCCCTGGGCCACCAGTGGGAATACAACCTCCAGCCTGCAAGCCAGAGAGGGGTTTGGGAGCTTGTTGTCCCAGGCTCATGGCTCTGGGTAATATCTTCCAAAAGGGGTGCTGTGACTGGCATCCCTGATTCTGGCTCCTCTCACCTGTCCCCGTGAGTGTCTGCAGTGGCCAGCAGTGTCAGCAGKGTCCCCAGCAAGGCCCCCAGTATCCCAGGCAGCCCGTGGATGTTGTGAACACCACACGTGTCCTGGATTTTCATTCTGGAGTGTAGAACTGGCTGGGGAGAGCACAGGGAAGGGCTGGTGTTGGGATGGGTGACAGTGGCCCAGGGAGGCTGTGCTGCAGCCCCGTGTAAGCAGGATGGTCCCCTGAGCTGGGAGCAGTGTCCTTGGCTGTCCCAAGGTGACTCACCGTGAAGAACCTGAAGCCAAGCGGGGAGATCAGGCCAACCAGAAACCCCGCGATGAGGGCCCCGAAGGGGGTGACCAGCATCTCCCCGGCCATACCCATCACGGCCATGCCAGCCAGGGTGGCATCCTGGATCTGAACCTGATGGAGAAGGACGTGGTCAGGGGGACTGGCTCCATGGAGAGCATCAGCACGGGACTGGGAGGGGGAGCTGTCTTCCTCAGGGACCAAACTGGTTCTTAATGGACCCAAGAAAGCCTAGCAGACCTCCCCTTTTGCTCTGGGTATGTTCAGGCTGACCATTCCTGCAGGACAGGATGTGGGCAGGGCATGAAGCTGGGGTTTGTCTCAGGAGAGGACCTACCATCCGTGGGGTGCTCCCCTCGTAGAGGACAGGAGAGAGGATGAAGGTGGCAGCGGTACTCGCCACCAGTGAGAAGTAGGTGTTGAGCACTGCCCAGTTCTTGTCGTTGTCATGGGTGGTGGCAGCAGAGGTGAAGCTGGGCCAGAAGATCCACAGGTAGATGGTTCCTGCAGGGAATAGAACAGGCAGATCTTGATGCTGGAGTTGATCCCYTGTGGGGCAGAAACTTCTTGCAAGTGCCAAGAGATGCGAGTGGCCACAGCTTGCAGCAAAGGAGGTTCAGGTAGAACACAAGGAGAAGCTGTTTCTAGGAGAGGGTGTCCYTGATGGTTTGCAGGAATCTCCTGGTCAAAGCCACAGCCTCACTATCCCTAAACTGGTGACAACCCTTCCACTGCCAGCTCTGTGACTGGGTGTTGTAGGATTTGAACTCCATACCAACCACAGCAAAGACATCCATCTGGCGTCCTGTGTCCTGCTCTTCCCTCTTCCTCTTGTCCTTGTGGGGCTGGTACAAGACCCGTGACACCGTCAAGCCAAAATAAGCRCCAAAGGTGTGGACGGTCAAGGAGCGTCCGCTGTCGCTTACCTGGTGAGTACGGAAGAGAGCCGTGCAGGAAGTGGAGATCAGGGATTTGTCTCTCCAGATGAGGCACAATTTGACATGAGGAGCCTAAACCCAGGGCCACCCCCTTTCTGGTGGCTCCCCCGTCGGTGACTCACCCCCATGAGACTGAGCAGGATGTATTCATTGAGAGAGCACAGGGTGACTTCCAGCAGGGCCAGCAGCAGCATCTGGACAGGGTTTACCCTGCCTAGAASAGCTCCAGTGGAGATCAGAACAGCTGCGGTGCAGAAGTCAGCRCTGACCATGCTGGGAAAGGAGAGAAAGGTGTGGGACTGGAGCTGGCACTGCCRGGGATGGGCACAGGGGCTGGGRAAGAGCTGGGTGGGGACAGSAGCTGAGCCTGCAGCCCGAGCCTGCATCCTGAACCGGCATCCCACTGCTCCTGCAGGCTGGACAGGCAGAGCCTTGTGATGCTGGTGACAAAGGGATGGCTGGGCTTGAGGCAGGCAGGGGTCAGAGTGCCCCCCTAAATGCCTGGCTGCAGCCTTGGCAGTACTTACATAGCCCCTTGCTAGGGCGGCACTCAAACAACCCAGAGGTCCCACTTGTCTTCAAAATCCTCCTCCAAAGCAGAGCCATGAGTTTTACAGAGGGGGGAGCCCGTGTGCCAGGGCTGGGACGAGCAGTCTGGGCAGCAGCAGCTCCCCCTCCTGCCTTACCTCTGAGCTCCCACGTAAATTTTGCCATTGAGGAAGAAGTTTAAAAAGCCCTGGATCAGRACAGCCCACTGGATGGCAAAGGCTATGATGAGGATGCTGGTGGCCGCGCTGCCTGCCCCATAGCGGCCGAGGAATGCCAGCAGGAGCCCGAAGCTGAGGAGCACTTGGAGGTGGACATCCTGGAAACCTGGTGGGAGGAGAGGATGGGTGTGGAGGTGCTGAGGGCAGGCAGCCACCCTCCAGCCTGCTGGTCCCCCTACTGTGACAGGCTTTGGGGAGCTAAAGGCTCGCTCCACTTGATGCGTGTTTGGAGCCAYGGTGGATGATCTTCCTTAGAGMTCTGCAGTGCAGAGTAAAGCTCTCCCTGCCTGATGTGACCCTYTGCAGCAGCTCCTGGCCACCCCATCTGCAACTGCCCTATCCAGGTATCTCAGGACACTCACAGGGTTCACCCCACAGCCCAGAAAACGTCCTGGGGTGGCCAAGAGCTGTGTGCACCTGCTAGACCAGCAGGGAGGTGAGTCTGAGATGTCAGCACCCCTGGGACATCACTGCTGCCCCTGAAAGCACCATGTCCCAGTTCACAGCATGATGAGAGAACCGGGATTAGTCTGGGACCGTTTGAAGGCAAACCAGAGGATGGGGGGCTTGATTCTCGCCTGGGCTAAATGCCCTTTGCACCCCTCCAACTGACAGCTGTGGCCCGGCTTTCTCCATGAGTCACYGCCTCATGGGTGGGGTTACGTGGGCAGGTGAAACCGGGAGAACCTGCCGGCTGCCAGCTGCCACCTCCCTGCCCAGCAGCTGCACTCACTCCCCTCTCTCAGCCAGGCTGCTCYGAAGCTCCTCTCCCATTGAGCACCTTGCGTTTGGCTCAGAAAAGTAAAGGGCAGCCCCTTCCTTCTCCCGGCAGGAGTTCTGCAGCGATGCCCAGCATCAGGAGGATGCTCCCGGCCGGGCAGAGCCCCAGCCCCATGCTGGACCCTGCAGTAGCACCCAGGGGGCCAAATCCTCTGTGGAAGGGGCTCGGTGTGAATCCCCCAGCACTGCACAACGCAGCCTGTCAGCGGGAAGCTCTGCAGACCCTAAAGTGCCAAAGGAGCAGCTGCTGTGCTCCCCACCACGGCGTGGGATGATGATCCCGAGTTTTCACCGCACTCAGTGATCACCTCTGAGCTCCACAGCACAGTAACGTGTCCTAAACCCAAATATCCCTCTTTTGGGGCTGGCTCTGTCCAAGCATTTCAGAAATCCTTGCAGCACGTCTGCTTTACCCCCTCTGGGATGCACCAGCACCCCAACCCTGTGGCTTAATGCTCCCTCTCTGTGTAACTCTGAACTCTGTGATAGGTCTGAACTGAGCACGGTGACACCCCGTGCCACCCCCTGAGCAGAACGGCTCCTCTGCACCCACAGTCCTGGGGGTACTCACGGGGCTGCTGGAAACCCGAATCCTGCTTTCTCCGGCTGCAGTTCAGCTGCGGGGAGCACTCGGGGCTGCTCTCGGGGCTGTACCGCACAAACACGGCGAAGAGGAGGATGTTGAGGATTTGGAGGAGGAAGCACAACCCGGAGAGCCGGAATTTGAAGGCTGCCGTGTGCTCTGGCATGTCGGGGGGGGGGCAGGCGGGGCGGGTGAACCCCTGCAAACGGGGGTGCATGAGGTGAGTCCCACGCTYGGGACTGCGAACCCCGCCTGCCAGAGCGGCTGCCAGGTCCTGCCCTCACCTCGAAGGGACTGTCGGGAGTGGGACAGCGCTGCCAACACGGAAACACGGCGCTGGAGATGCCCTGGCACGGCTCCACACCTGGCGCTGCCACACCGGGTGGCTCCYGCTGGGAAGTGCGTGGGCTGTGTGGGGTCAGCGTCCCGCTCTGCTGGGTGCGAGAGGGGCGGAGGGAGGATTTGGGGTGGGGCAGGTGAGACRCTAATTTGAAAGGAGTAAAGATTCTTAAAGAAGTTAAAATTGTAGTTGACAACAGATTTGCTGATATGGCTGAAATGAATGGATGAGCTTTGCTGAAATCAGTTAAAATTAGAGGATGGTGAGAAGAAGGTGGATCTGAGATAAACTATCCCGGATCTACTCACTCATTGCTTGTCAGTTCATGTTTATGTAGCCGAGTTTTCAGTGGAAAACAGGGAAACTGATCCATGAAATCCCAGGAACACAGGACAATTGCAAACCTCCTGTTTCCAGAAATCATTGAATGAGCCCTGGAAAACAGGAACCCAGGAGGTTTTCAAGGATTCATCCATCACATCTACTTTGAAAGAGTTGAAAGTTCAGACGAAGAAGACTCATTTTACTTCCTCCTTTAGGTGACCACTCCTCATAAAAAGACCACCAACCCATTTCAGAGAACAAACTACTCATGCTTAATAGCGTAAATAAAAGGCTTTGTAATTACCTGTGATCTTCACAGTGCACATTAGGGAGCTCTCCCTGCGTCGTAATAAACAGACACTTTCCAACTTTAMCTGTTAGAGGGTCTTTTGTCCGTCACAGTTAGATATTGATATTAGATCGATATTCATATTTTAATAAATCACAGGAGCTGGAGGGGGGGAATGCGTGTTTCACCCTCTGCACTGTAGAAACACGGTGGTTTTTGGGTCAGGCAGTGGAGGTGGAGGGTGATGCACGAGTGTGGCGGGACTGAGCCGCTGTGGAGGTGCTGGCTCAGCAAAGTCCTACAAAGCTAGGCTCGAATTCCCTGGTCAGAAGGAAAAAGGAGTGTTCAGGGGGCTTTGGGGGTGAGGTTYCCTGTGGGCCCGTGAGGGGAGAAGGAGAACCTGAGCCTTAAAATTGAGGAGCAGAGTCAGAGCCCACAGCAGGAGCTGGGGGAGCTGAGCACGAGGGGTTCCTYGGCTTTCCTTTGGCTGCCTCTGCTTCTGCAGAGGTGTTTGTACTGCAGCAAGAGTCGGTGCAAATCCCAAAAAGGGAGAGGAGACGAGGAGMGGAGAAGTAACACTGTGTGTGTGTTTGGGGAGTGACTTTGGTGACTCCTTTTCACAGCYCTGGGCCAAACTCTGAACTCAGTGTTGGGCTGGGGTCATGCCCTGATCCCCACGGTKTGGGGAAGGGGGATGAGTCACTTATGGGAGCCTCTGCAAGTGTTCTGCTTTGAGCTGCGGTTTTGTGAGGGACTGTAGCTGCTGCCTTCACTTGGGAGAAATGTGAGAAACGCTCAGCTCGTTTGTGGTACTGCAGAGCTGGGAATCGGCGTCCTCCAGCCAAGAAACCCAGAGCTGGTGCTGGGGGAGAGCAGGAGCTGCTGCTGCAGCCGTGGGCACAGGAAGTGCGAGGGAAGGAGATGACAGACTCTGCAGAGCCACGGACCCACCCGATAACCGWGGGGAGCTGCGAGGGAGGAGCTTGCAGTGCTGCTGCTCCAGTTTAGCCTCTCTCAGCCCTGGCAGGGCAAAGCCCATTTTGCTCGTTACAATGGCCAAAGCTCTGACCGTTCCGAGCTGGAAGAAGGCTTCCAGTTCAGCCTGCTGCCATCAAAATTGATGCCCCTCCTTGAAATGATGTTAAAAGTGGGGAGCAGGTGAGGGACAAGAGCCTGGGGACTTTACATGCACCCTGATGCCTTTCTCCCCCGGGGAGGCTGTTTGCTGTATGTGCCACGGTGAGGCCAGGATGGTGTTGGGGACAGCCACTGCTTGTCTTGTGCTTCGTTTGAGAAGAGCTTCCTCCACCCTTGGAGATGGATCCTGGGGGAGGGAGAAGTTGCAGGAGCCCRGAACACAGCCCCATTGTGTGCCTGTGTTTTGCTCCCAGCACTGTCCTGGCCCGAGGTGCTGCTGGGGAAGCCTCTCTGATGCCTTTTTGGAGGGCAGGATAARTCCAGTGGGACTCGAGTGCTGGGACACCCCCCTTGAACAACCCTCCAGAGCCTCGAGGGATGGGAACATCATCCCTTCATCAGGAAATAAAATTACCCATCGCCCTGCTGCCTGTGGGATCAGAGAGCACTGTCCCAACCCTGGGGGCYGATGCTGAGGGGGGGCTTTGCCAGCCCAGAGGCTGCTGGAGCCCGATGCAGAACTGTCGTTTTCCCTGAATTCCCAAAGCTGYGGCCCGCAGATAAAGGGATGTTTGTTAGCCGGGCACACTGTGTTTTGCCGAGCAGAACAATAAAGAGAAAGACACTCACAATGGGAAATTGTGCTTCCTCCTCCCCGTGCGCTCCTCGGGGAGGTGTTGGAGGCGAAAAAAAAAAAAAAAAAAAGAGAGAAGAAAACGGGAAGAGACGGTGACAGGGCAGGGAGCGAGGGCATGGCCAGCGCCATGGGAGCGGGCATCAACGACCTGCAGGGCCACGGGGCTGCCACGACACTGCCCACCCCAGGACGGTGACAGGGAAGGGGCTGGCTGGGAGCACCTGCTCGCCACCTCCCGTGTCCCCGTGTCCCCCGGGTCACCTCTTCCCAGGAGCCTCGTGGCGCAGGTCCAGCCTTCCCAGAGCCCTCGGCCCCACCATGGGGTGTTTATGACGGAGAAGGGAAGCAGCAGGAGCTGGGGCAGCTCGCGGGCTGGGGGCGTTGGATGGGCACAGCGGCTCCCCGAAGGACGCGTCTGGGGACGGTAAGAGGCTGGGGAGGTGCCAGGTAAGGAGGGTTGGCACGGTCTGCGGGGTCGCTGCGATGTCCCCTCTGCACAGTCAATGTCAGAGAGCCTCTGACACCAAAGCTGGGTGGGTCCCAGTGCATGTCCCTGACCCCCGCGCTCCCCCCCAGGCACTGGCGTGCCCCCGGCTCTGAGGATGCACAGGCTGCTCCTGCTCGGCTGCCTCTGGCTCCTGGCAGCACTCCCAGCATCCGGCATCTTCCAGCGGCCGACAGGGACCCCAGGTAGGGAGCAGGGCCTGGCAGGAGGGCAGGGAGCCTGGGTAAGGATCAGGGCCTGGGGGGCAGGATGTGGAGCCCGTGTAGGGAGCAGGGCCTGGAGTTTGGAGTTGCTGATGGAGAGGGAAGGGGATGCTGGGCAGCTCCAGCCAGGGCAGGAGCTGAGCTGTGCCTGCTGAAGGTGCAACAGAGGCTAAGAGGAGGCAGGATGGATGACAGGAGCCATCAGATGCTGGTGAGGGTTGAGGGGCGCTCGCAGAGGTGTCGGAGGGATGATGGGCACTCAGTGCTGAGGCTGCCCCGGGGGGGCTGCAGCCCCTCCGCACCTGCAGTACCTGCTGGAGCCCCTCCACGCCACGGTGCACACGCRGCGTGGCGCCACGGCCACCCTGCCCTGCGTCCTGCGCGCCCTGCCCCGCAACTACCGCGTSAAGTGGAGCAAGGTGGAGCCGGCCAACTACCGGGAGAACATCATCATCATCACCAACGGGCTGGCCCACAAGAACTACGGGCCGCTGAGCCCGCGGGTGCGCCTGCGGCACAGCCACCGCTACGACGCCTCGCTCACCATCACCGACGTGGCGCTGGAGGACGAGGGCCGGTACCGCTGCCAGCTCGTCAACGGGCTGGAGGATGAGAGCATCTCGCTCACGCTGCACCTYGAGGGTGAGCTTGGGCTGCGTCCCTGGGGTGTGTGGCAGGAGGGGGAGCCTTGGCTGGAGTGGAGGTGTGTGGTTCTTTGCCTCCACCCCATTGCACTTGTCCATTCCCCAGCCTTAAATTCAGCACTGAAATCCCCAGGGATGTTAAGTCAAAGCCTCCTTGGGGAGMGCGTTGTCCTCACCCTGTCCCTGTCCCTCCAGGCGTTGTCTTCCCTTACCAGCCCAGCAATGGGCGCTATAAATTCAACTACCACGAAGCCAAGCGAGCCTGCGAGCAGCAGGACTCCCGCCTCGCCACCTACCAGCAGCTCTACAAAGGTGAAGCATTCCAAAAAAAAATCCCTCTCCAGCCCCAAAACCGCACCTGTCTGGGTACAGGGAGGAGGGAAGTGACAGTGCTGAGCTGCCTCTCTCCCCACAGCTTGGACAGAGGGTCTGGACTGGTGCAACGCTGGCTGGATCCTTGATGGCACTGTCCACTACCCCATCATCAACTCACGGGAGCCGTGTGGCGGCCGCCTCCTCCTGCCCGGTGTCCGCACCTACGGCGCCAGGGACAAGCAGAAGGACCGGTTCGATGCTTTCTGCTTTACCTCTGCTCTTCAAGGTACTGCTGAGATCCCCTGGCCTTGTCACAGTGTCACCAAGCCCTGCTGCCCACCCGGATTTGCAGCAGGGAAGGGTGAGAGGGGRCACTGCTCACCTGCATTGTCCCCTCTCCATCCCCAGGCCAGGTCTACTTCATCCGGGGCCACCTGAACTTYAAAGAGGCGGGGCAAGCCTGTCGCAACCACGGCGCTGCCATTGCCAAAGTGGGCCAGCTCTACTCGGCCTGGAAGTTCTCGCAGCTCGATCGCTGTGACGGGGGGTGGCTGGCGGACGGCAGCGTCCGCTACCCCATCACCACCCCCCGGGAGCGCTGCGGGGGCCTGCCCGASCCYGGYGTCCGCAGCTTCGGCTTCCCCAGCAAGGAGATGAGGACCTACGGCACCTACTGCTTCGTGGGGAAGTRAGGACAATGGGAGGAGAGGCGGGCTGAGCAGAGGGGACAGCGGTGGGACACCCGTCCTCCTCGCCTGGGCAGAAAGGAGGGGTGATCTCCCAGTGATTTTGGGTGGTTCAGGCATCCCCTGGTGAAGTGATGGAGCTGGATGTGGGTTCTTGGTGCATCCCCTGATWGAGTGGGTGCCCGTGTCCCTGCTGTGAGCCTTGCAGGGTGTTTGGGATGGACTGGAGAAGCCAGACCCGCTGCTGGACCAGGAAGGGGGGGGTCCTTTCCCCAAGCCTGATGAATCCCTCGCCCCACCCTCGCTCCCCACAGCCGTGAGGATKCTGGCTGATGACTCCGGACGGTGCAAACGCAGAGGACTCGGGCTGGGCRTTTACGAGCGTGACTAATGGCGTGTTGCCTTCTCGATTAATAAAGCAACAGCAGAACTGGATGGCAAAGGCCTGGCTCCTTCCCCTGGGACCATCTGGCCTCTCCACGAGGGGAATTTGACGGGGACTTTCCACCCCCAGCGCCGTGTCCAGGCGTTATCTGTTGTTCCAGCCACTTCACTTCAGGGTTTTGTGGGTTTTGCTGTCCAACACAGCCCAGGAGAACTATAAAAAGCTGTGGATCTGGCACAGCGCAGGGGGAATAACACGGGGAGATGCCCTGGCACTGGTGATGTGCTCTCCCAGTGCCACGTATTTGCTGGGAGCAGTGTCCCATCCCAAGCCCTGAGCAGTGCCCAGCGCTGCTGGGGTGTGGGGGCACTTTTGGGTTGTGTCTCGCTGTTTCTGTGACATCCTGGGGATGTCTCTGTGCCCGGGCTCTCTGCTGCTGCCACACTCCACATTTTGGGGTTGTGCAGCCCTGCTGGCCCCACTGAATAACCAGGTCACCACTCTGTTTACTGGTTTTAATACCCACAGAAGCACGGACAGGGGGAGTTGGGCAATACACACCCAACTCCAAGCCTGCAGCAGCAGCTTCTGCCTTTCCAGGGCGGTGCAGAAGGCCCCTCACACCTCAGGATGGGTGCTGAGCTGCGGCAGAGCTTGGATGTCCCCATGTCAATCCCCACCAGGGTGTCACAGCATGGGGACCCTTGGGGTGGGAGAAAATGGCTGGAGGTGACACCTGCCCATGGTGCCCCCCTTGATTTCAGCTCTGTTGTGACTCTGGGAACAAAACTCCTGTTGTGCTGCATTTTGGGTCACTGTCGCTTCCTTTCAAGGGGGGTCTTTAATTATTAGGATTTCTTTGTACAGATATAAAACAAGCMAGGGGGGCACACACCCAGCAGCGAGGTTTCACACCACGTCGGGGTCTGCACCGAGGTCCCATCCACACCGGCTCCACTGGGGATGTGCTGGCTGCTCCCCCAGGCACTCCCTCACTTGTCGGGGGGCTGAGCCACGCCTGGGGGGGCACACAAGAAGTCCCGGGTGAAGGGAAAGCACCACGGGCARGCTCTGGGGAGGGGTCGGGAGGAGCCCCTCACTCACCAGGGCGACAGGCCAGCCGGGGCAGCTCCCAGGTGCCATCGTCGCGGCAGCGGATGACGGGCGAGCGGCGCGGGGAGAAGCCGTGCCGGCACTGGTAGCGGGCGATGGAGCCGATCTCGTAGCGCTGCTTTGGTTTGCCAAAGGCGCGGGCGTTGCTGAGGGCGGGGGGCGGCCCGCACTGCACTGCAAGGCGGGGGTCAGCTCGGATCAAAGCTCCGTAAAGCCCAAAAAAGCTGAGGGTCCCCGCACGGGACTCGTTTCCCGGCTGCGGAGATGATGGGGAAGCCCCTCTTTGGGATGGGTGAGAGGGTACAACCCCAGCCCCCCAGCCTGGGGAGGAAGCTGGGGGGGCTCAGCTTACCCAGCCCCATTTTGCAGGTGTAGGACAGGTGGTAGTTGCAGGGCACGTCGCTCCACTGGCCCCCGTCGTGCCACACGATGACCACGCAGTTCTCCCCGGATAGGAARTAGCTGTCGGGCTGCCCGGGGTGCCAGTTCTCGTAGAGCTGGAGGGGGGGGACAGGCGGGACGGGGGTGCACGGGGCATTCCCAGCACACCCCTTAAGTGTGGAGGGTGGCCCTGCACCCATCTGCAGCCTCCTGGCTGTGACATCCCTGTCAGGAGTGAGGTCCCACCTCCGTGCCCCTCGGCACGGACCTCGGCACCCCAAATCGCAGGGTCTGGCTCGCCTGAAGATGCTCAGCCCAAGTGAGGCGAGCAGCTCCTGTTTGGGAGCTTCAAAGCCCGGCCCCGGGGCTGGACCGGGGTGGGCTGGGTGGGGTGGTCTCTCTCTGCCAGGGCACACGAGGCTCGGCAGCCGCACTTACCAAGGGGCTCCCGTCAGACCACTGGAAATCCCCCTCGATGGTGCGGTCGTTCAAGCCGATCCACTGGTACTCCCTGTACTGGTCTGGGGGGGACATGGGGTGTGTTGGGGACAGGGACACATCCARGTGCCACCTGCCAGGAGGGGACTGSAGGAGGCTGAGTTCAGGGAGGTTTGGGACCTGCGGGTGAATGGGAGGCGGGGGTGCCCCTCGCCCTTGCAGCGGGAAGGTGTTAGGAGGTTTGGGGACCTCCGAGAGGGGGCATCGGGGGACCCCTTTACCCCCTCACCCCCGGGGAGGAGGGACAGGAACGGCCGGGAGAGGGCGGCAGAGCCTCGGCACCCGCCTGTCCCCGCCTGTCCCCGCCTGTCCCCGCCTGTCCCTTCAGGTCCCCACCTTGCTCCGCCTGTCCCCGCCTGTCCCTGCAGGTCCTCGCCTGTCCCTGCCTGTCCCCACCTGGTCCTGCCCGTCCCCGCCTGGCCCCGCCTGTTCTCACCTGTCCCTGCAGGTCCCAGCGTCTCCCTGTTAGTCCCCACCTGTCCCTGCAGGTTCCCACCCGGTTCTGCTGGTCCCCAACTGGTCCTGCAGGTCCCCAAGGGTCCCCGCCAGTCCTTGCCTGTCCCCACCTGGCTCTGCCTGTCCGTACCTGTTCCTGCAGGTCCTTGCCTGTCCCCACCTGTCCCTGCAGGTCCCCACCTGTCTGCATCAGTGCCCACGTGGCTCTCCCGGTCCCTTTTCTGATGCAGCCAGTCCCTGTCAGGCCCTGTAGCTCCCTGCCTGTCCCTTCGTGTCTCTGCAGCTTCCTGTGAGGTCTCTCCCTGCCCCTTCCTCCTTCATCCTCGTGTCCCTTTAGGCCTCTTTGCTCTCTGTCCCATTCCCATGGCACTGCACCCCTGCTCAGCCTCCCTCTGCCTTCCCCCCATCCCTGCAAGGCTGATTTCAGACAGCTTTGCCTTCAAATTTACACATCCAACCCTCTGCTGGTCTGTCCACCCATCACTGGATCAGGGAATTTCGTTGGAAAAGGCCTGCAAGGTCAAGTCCAACCATTCCCCCRCGGCCAAGGGCACCACTGTCCCCAAGTGCCACATCCACAGATCTCTTAAATCCCTTCAGCAATCGGGACTCCCCTGTGCCAGTGCCTGGCCATGTTCTCCATGGAGGAATTTCCCCCAATATCCAACCTAAACCTCCCCTGGTACAACTTGAGGCCACTTCTTCTGCTCCTGTCCCTTTTTCCCTGGGAGCAGAGCCCGACCCCCAAGTGACTCCACTGTCCTGTTAGGGAATAGTAGAGAGTGAGGAGGTTCCCTCTGAGCCTCCCTTTCTTCAGGATGAGCCCGTCCTCCAGCTCTCTCAGGTGCTCCAGCCCCTTTCTCCAGCTCTGTTCCCTTCTCTGGACACATTCCAACCCCTCGATGTGTTTCATCCCAGGGCTGAACCTGCTCCCMTGTCTCTCCATCTTCTCACACGCCTTCCCCTGTGTCCATTCACCAACCCACTGGCTCTGCACCCACCTGGCTCTTTGCTACTTGTTTAAAACCTGCAGCCCAGCACTGAGGGTCCCTGGGCAAAGGGACACAGCATTGTCACCTACCATTGATGAACTCCTGCTCTTCGGGGGTCAGGATGGTGGCCAGGTGCCCCCCGTAGTGCCTGCACTGGCTCTCGGCGTCCTCCCAGCTCCTCCGAGTGGAGAAGTGCTTGTAGCAGGCTCCCTGGAAGCTGTCCCAGCCGGGGCTGCACCTCCGCAGTGCTGAGCCACGCCGGGGAGCGAGGGGAGAGAGGAGAGGGTCAGGGTGATGGAGCCCAGCTCACCCCTAACTCACCCTAAATCCTGCTTTCCCTTCATTTCTGCCTCCTGGGCCGCTGGTTCGGCAGCCCAGACAGGATCAGGGGCTGGGTGGGGACGATGCAGGTGGCACCCAGGGGACTCACGTCTTTCACAGCTGCTGCCTCCGTAGCCAGGCAGGCACAAGCAGGTGAGGTGGGCGCCGTCCTCCACGCAGGTCCCTCCGTTCAGGCAGGGGTTGGGGACGCAGCCACCTGCAAGGCACACGCAGCCGCCCTCACCGCAGGGCTCGGGGAGCTCCTCAGTGCCCRGCAGTGCCAGAGCCTCATCCCTAAAGTGCCCCCACAGCCACCAGGTGTCTGAGCTGGYTCCTGAGGCCACCAGCTCTGGGGTGGGTGGAGATCTCAGGGGCACTGGAGCCGTCCCACACTGCCCTTCCACCACTGATGGGAACAGCTCAGCCCAGAGCTGGCCAGATTTGGGGTTTGGCCTCTCCTAGAGCACAGAGATGAGAGCTGGATGCTCTTATCTCCCCACCGCTGGGCTCATTGCCACACCAGCCCCTGGCCCACTCCCTCTGCCCAGGGCCCTGCTTTTCCCTGGAATGATGCAGCAGTTTTGTTTTGGGAGGGGAGCACGCAGATGATAAACCTTCTGGCACATCCCGGCCACGTGTCCTCAGCCTGGCAGCAAGGTGACTGCACGCCTGTCCCTGTGGTGTCACCTCCAGCCTGGCCAAGGCTGATAACTCAGGCAGCACCTTCCTCACGAGTTTGTTACGGTCGTTAATGCACCCGGAGCACATCGTGTGCTCCCTGTCCAGCTCAGGAGCATGATGAAGGGCTGCTGCCAGAGCTGGCCGAGAGGAGACTCAAAGTCCTTGACCCACTCCAGCCTAATGATGCCCCRTTTTATGGCACTCAGCTCGGTGGAGACATGACAAGGGTGTTGCTGCCACCCTCMCTCATCCCCAGAGAGCGTCACCTCCCCACGAGGTGCTGGCAGCTCGCTGGGATGTTCAGCTCATCCCCAGCAGAGCGAGGCACGGRACAGGATGAGAGATTGAGGGCCCTAAATGTCACATGGCTGGCTCTTCCCGAGCATCTCTCCTGCCAAGGCAAAAGCAGCCATCCCGTGGGGTCTGGCCACCCTCCTCAGAACCTCCTCCGTGCCATGGGACCGGGCAGGGCACTGCCAGACCAGGGGGGCAGGGACCCCACATGGTCCCCTCTGCTGTGGGTTGTCTTGCAGGGAGTGGGATGGGGCAGAGGTGGCAGGGGATTGGCTGCAGGACAGGAATCAGAGCTGGGATCAGCCCGGGGAGGGACCAGAGTGGGGCTGGTGGGTGACACCCACCCACAGCAGGTCGTGTCCCCTCTGCTCACCCATCTCAGCCCCCACGTGGGGGGACTGGGGGCTCAGGGAGCTGGGGGATGCGGTCCACGCGGGACTGCAGTGATTTCAGGGTGCTTGGCCACTGAGAGCTGCACAAGGCAGGGTGGTCTTGGTGGGGGTCCTGCACCCCATGAGCCATCGGTGTCTCTCATGTCTCCCCCTGCTCATGCCATGCAGCGYCCAGCCCTCATCCCTCAGCCCGGGGCGGTGCAGAGTCAGTCCCAGGGCGGCCACACGGAAGGTGCGAAGCAGCCCATGCCCCTCCCASACTTCCCAGGTGTCCTTTCCACCCCATTCCCGGGGAGTGGCAGGGCCGGGATCGGGGGATTAGTTCGTCAGTGGGAGAGGCGCACGGGCAGCAGGCGCAAGGACGAAGGGAAGAGCTCGCCGAGATGCTTGTTCTAATAAAGCTTTTAATTCCCTTTATTAGTACCACGGTTAGTCAGAGCAGGGACTGGGGCCGCCTTTTGCTTATTGGGCTTTTTTTTCATGGAAACAGTCATTAAAACACTTCACAGAAGTAGAAGAGATTTAAGTGCATGCAGAGATTCGGACCAATTTGTTTGACAAATATGCGCTTCTCCAGACCTGTAACCTTCCCTTACCCAGCTGAGGAGGAGAGAGAGAGAGAGAGAGAGGAGACACGGACAGAGACAGACAGAGGGAAGCACAGCGTGAAGGAAAGGTATCGCCTATCTCTAGTGCCGGAGAGCAGCCAGGAGGGCTGCCCCGAGGGCAAGGGTGGCACGGCAGGGACCCCGGGCCGAGCAGGMGCCCGCCCCGACGCTGGCCCGCTCGGTGGGCAGGGCGGGCAGGGGCACGGCCGTGCTGGGGGCTGGRTCCCCCAATGGGGTCAGGACCGCCCCGGAGATGTCAGTGCGGGGTGAGGCGAGGCCATCCCTGCGGGTCCCACCTGCTTCTCCAGGAACGGCTGCAAGGAAACCCTCCACGGTCGCAATGGAGGGAGCAGGCTGCTCTTCCTCCTCCTCCTCCTCCTCCTCTTCCTCGGAAGGCATCCCGCGGTCAGCGCCCGACGGGGGCGGCGCAGCCTCCTCTCCTCCCAGCTCTGCGTGCCACGGTGTCACCGCGGGGACAGTGCTGCTGCCGTCCCCGGGGACCACAGGCGAGGGGAGCCACACGGCTCCCGACTGCTCCTCTCCCTCCTCCTGCGTCTGCGGGGGCGCAGAAGGCAGCGGGGACGCCGCGGGGCTTTCCACCACGTCTCCGGAGAGCTCGGCATCTTCAGCAGAAAGCGGGGTGCTCGCCCCGCCGGGCTGGTGCCCGCGCCGGGGGATCCCAGCCGGTTCTCGGCTCTCTGTCGAGGTGGCAGAAGCGGCACCGGTTGGCGATGTCACACGGTGCCCAGGTGCCCCGGGGCTGGCGGGGTGGGCCGGCCGCCCCAAGGAGTCCCGCGGACCGTCGGGGCGCTGGGTGGGAGCGACGGGGCTGGGGGGCCGAGGAAAGCCCTCAGGAGCTTCCGTGTCACCTGCTGGGGCAGCCGTGGGTCCCTCTGGCTCCGTGGGCTGGCCGGGGTGTCGCCCTCTGCCCGGGCTCTCCGCCGATGCGCTGCCAGGGCCCCTGCCCTGCGCTGCTCCCTGCTCCTCCTCTGCAAAGGGCAAGGCAGAAAGGCAGTGAGAGGCCAGCGCCGGGAGCCAGCCGGACCGCGGGGCTGTGGGCACCAGCATCGCCTGCCAGGACTGCCAATCTTGCTCACACAAAGGTGTGCGGGGAGGTGGAAGTGGCCCCGAGCCCACAGTGTGACACTGTCCCCTCTGAAGCGGCACGGCTCMCTGAGCTCCGGCCCGGMCAMTGCCAAGCCCAGCCCCAGCTTTGCTGTGGTGGGGGGCAAGCTCAGCCCCTCACCGCTGCWCCTCATGGCCCTCCAGCTGCCAGCTCCCTTCTCCAGCTCCTTGTGCTGCTAAACCCTGGTCCAGCACGGACCCTGCACGCTGGACTTCAGCCGAGGGACACACGGATGTCCCCACGCCACTGCACAGCCCTGCACCAAGACACTGGTGCCCCAGCCACGGGTGCTGCCTCCACGGGAAGGACGGGGACAGCTGGGGTGACCCAGGCACCCTCATGTGCCTCTGACCTATCCTTGCCACCCTGGCACCTCCATTGTGTGGCTGCTCTCTGTGTCCCAGCCCTGGCACCGCCACAGCAGCCACCTCGACCTACCAGYGTGGGACTGTCCCCACTGTCCCTGTCCCCCCTTTGTCCTCGGCAGGGGATGGGCTCCCCAGTTTAGCTATGTGGGACACCTGCCTCGGGGCTGGCCGGGGCTGCGGGGAAAGGGGAGGCAGAGGTGGGGTGACCTGAGGACATGGAGGTAGCTACGGGGGGGTGCCGGSCCCCTGGCCCCAGCGCGTCTTCAGGGGTCTGGCTCGGCTTCCCCACATCAGCGTCCTCAAAGAAAGGGACGGCGTAAATAGCCCCTCGCGACTCAATCTCCACTTGCGCTCTGGGCAGCTGCAGCTCCTCCAGCTTTTCTGCCACTGTGACAATCTCCTGGAGGAGATTCTCCTCGGCCTCTTGGGCTTGGTATTTTCCTGCAGCCTCAGGGAAAGAGTTTGTCCCTTCTGTGGGCAGAAAGAAAGTGGGAATATTACTGCCCTGTCCTGGCTCGGCAGCAGGCAGAGATGACCTCACCCCAGAGCAGGTCTGGAGCCTTGGCACCCCAGCTCTCCCCTTCCCCTTCTGGACAGTCAGCATGGGGGAGGATCAGGCCCTCCCAGTAGGAGCTGTGGGGCTCAGCAGATCGTGGTGGGGGCTGCAATTCCCCTCCCTGTGGGGATCCTTCTCTACACCCCCGTCCCCACCCCGGGGAGGGCAGACATGCATGGGCGGTTAGTGGGTTACAGAGGTTGTAGAATCGTGGGACGGGTCCACCCTGCCTAACCCACGGCTTTCCCTGCTGAGAGACAGCGAAGCTGAGGCTCAGGGATGCACAGCATCCCCACACTGCGAGCCCCCATGGCCCTGAGTGGATTCACAGAGATGTGGGATCAGGCAGGACGAGTGGAGAGAGCAGCTCTTCTTCCTTCTTGTGCCTGTTATCCCTGCCAGCCTCTGCCCTGCCTCATCACTCACAGGCAGAGTCCTGCTGCTGCCCATCGCCCCAAACCAGCCTGGCAGGCTGTGTCCCACAGCCCCAGGGAGCCGGGAGCGCTCCCCAGGCCGGCAGCCCCGGGGGATGAGCCCATGCAGACCGACGGTGCCATGCAGGACATCCCAACAAAGTGTCACAAAGAACCGAGGACATGCAGGGCGTCCCTACTCTGCCACATGCACTGTTGGGACCATGCAGAGCATCCCTGCTCTCTCCAGAGGTGTCAGCATGCAGTGTCAGGACCATGCAGGTTATACCTCCCCTCTCACGGTCTATCAGCATGCAGGGCATCCCTGTCCTAGCACCGACGGCACCGAACATCCCTGATGAGCCCCGACAGCGCAGCACAGAGAACACGCAGGGAATCCCGACACAAACGCGGCCCTGCAGGACACCCCGGCTCTGCTGCGCCGGGGGGACATGCACCTCTGCCCGGAGGCTTCCCGAGGCCTCCCACCGGTCCCTGCTTGGGAGCATCTGCGGGCCAGGCATGCCCCTCTTTACCTCGGAAGCAGTACGCATCGTATCTGCTCTGGGCRTCGGGGAATCCCGTCTGGTTTCGGAAGAGGAAGATGGTTTTGACTCCGGGCAGGGCCCCACCGCAGCGCTCCCGGGGGGTGACGATGGGGTAGCGGACGCTGCCGTCGGCCAGCCAGCCGGGGCTGCAGGCGTCCAGCCCCGCGTTCCAAGCCGCGTACAGCTGGCCCGGGCTCGCCAGCTGCGCGCCCAGCGCCCGGCAGCGCTGCGCCGCCTCCTCCAGCGTGAACCKGTCCGGGGCCGTCTCCAAAAAGATCTCCCCTGCCGAGAGAGGAAGGAGACGGCAGTCAGAGCT
>CADDXX010000573.1:231801-247680 GCA_902810485.1 Alauda arvensis
CTCGTCCCTCCCCGTCCCTCCCTCCTGGCAGCTGACAAACCCCGCACGAGAGAGAGGAGGATGCTCAGCCCGGGCACGGTGTTAACCCAATGCAGCAGAGGTGGGGGAGCAGCTGACTCCGGCTCCGCCAAAGAACGGGGGGTCTCTCCACCACAGACCCCACCACGGCATAGGAATGCCCTTGCAATGGTTATTCCTCGTTTTTGGCAGCTTCGGCCGGACCGGGAGGGGGCCAGGGGCGGAGGTGCCGGTGGCCAGCAGAGGTTTTGTCATGCAAAAGCCGAGGTGGGGGGAGGTACCGCCCGAGGGATGAAGGAACCCAGGGGCTTTGCCAGCCCCGAAAGAGCGATGGAAGCAGCCAGACCCGACTTTCCAGCCAAGTTCGGTCCGGCAGAGAGAGATGCCGTGCCTCAGTTTACCCACCTGCATCTGCGTCAGGGCCGGGATATTTATTTAGATAATTTATGCATCTCGAGGCTGGGATGCTGGAGGAATGTGTGGGGACCTGGGCACTCAGTGAGGCTTGGGGGGCAGCCGGGACGCCTCCTTTGCACACTCAAGCCCCTTGGCAGACGGGCAGCACCCAGGAGCTGGCATAAAAGATTTTTTTTTAACCACATCTCGCTCAAACTTTCCCTGGCACGGAGCATTCCCTGCCCGGGGGAGGGGGGCGGCGGGGAGCCTGCCAGGGAATTGCTCGGGTGAGTTTGCAGAAAGCCGCAGCTCCTGAGCAGAATTAATCATTTGTGGCTCTGGGAATTAATTGCAGGAGGCAGAGTGTCGGTAGCGGCGCGGTTCGGGGGGGGTGTGAGAGCAGCGGGTGATGCAGGGACGCTCACACCGCAGTGCCCTGCCCGTCTCGGTGTGCCCTGAGACCCCCGGGCTGCCCCCAGCCTCTGCCCCCTTAACCCAACCCATGAGCTCACATCCTGCTCCCGGATGGGAAATCCATGCGAAAATAAAAATAAAAAAAATAAATACTTTGTGGGAAAGGGCTCGCGGCTGCGGGAACCGCGAAGTGCCTGCTCAGCAAGGAGCGTCCCCCATCCTAATTGGGAACAAATGTTCCGGCAAGCCCGGGGTTTCCTYGCTGGCTCCGAGGGAACTTTCCAGGGCTGCTGCTCTGCCAGCTCCTTCCTGGGGCAGCTCCCAACCCTTCCTGGCTGTTGGCATCGGTGAGGCAAAGTCCTGGGGACATCCAGCTCCTGGAAAGGGGCAGGAGAGAAGGGAGAGGAGCAAGGCAGGAGCAGAGCAGGAGCTGTCCTTGTTGGACAGCAGAGAACCCCCAGCCCTGCCTGCAGCTCCAGAGATGCTGGGGTTCAGCCCTTCCCTTTAGCCCAGCAGCAAAGGGCATGGAAAGGGACCCCCAACAACCACAGCCTCCCAGCCCCAGCTGTGTTCAGGCTCCAGTGCCCAGCTGTGCTTCCTCCTCCTCCTCCTCCCCCTCCTCATCCAGCCCTGCTCACAGTCACGTCCCAGCCCGTGCCACGCACCCCGTGCCAAGCACGTGCCAGCTCCCACCCTGGGGCTGTGGGCCTGGGACACCCTCAAAGTGCCACCCCCACAAAGCCCTGCTGCTGCTCTGGGCCACCCCGAGCACCCCACAGGGACAGGGGACACAGACATCCCATTCCCAGGGAGTTCTGACCCCAAATACCCTCTCAGGGCACAGACATCCCATTCCCAGAGGGTTCTGACCCCAAGGATTCCCCAGGGACACAGACATCCCATTCCCAGGGAGTCCTGACCCTGAGAAACCTTCAGAGGTGCCATTCTTGGGAGTGCTGACCCCCCAATCATTCCCCAGGGGCACAGAAATCCCATTTCCAGGGAATTCTGACCCCAAGCACCTCTCAGGGCACAGACATCCCATTCCCAGAGGGTTCTGACCCCAAGCATCCCCCAGGGGCTCAGACATCCCATCCCCAGGGAGTTCTGACCCCAAATACCCTCTCAGGGCACAGACATCCCATTCCCAGGGAGTTCTGACCCCAAGCATTCCCCAGGGACACAGATATCTCCCTCCTGAGAGGCTCCTGAGCCTGAGCATCCCCCAGTGACACACACACCCCCATCCCAGGGCATCCTGACCTCAAGCATCCCCCAGGGACATGGACATCCCCCTCCTGAGAGGCTCCTGACCATGAGCACCCCTCAGGACAATGGACACCCCCTTCTGAGAGTCCCCTGACCCCAGCCATCCCCCAGGAACACAGATGTCCCCATCCTAAGCCCCTCACAGAATGGAAGGAAGGGACACACAGACATGAACACTCCAGCTCTGCCCCCAGATTCCCCCAGCCAGGGAAGCACTGGGACTCCTCAACACCCCTGGGAATCCTGAGTCCTCCCTGAGCTGCAGGATTTGGATCATCCTCTGCTGAGAGAGAGGGGACCAGGCACAATGGGGAACCACAAAAGGCAGGAGGAGGAAGAGAGGGATGAAGCCAGGCAGGAAGGAAATGCTCAGGGCACCTCCCAGCGTAGCCTTTTGAGCACTGGGGGGTCTTYTTGCAGCAGCCACCAGTTTTGGGGACACCTGGACATGCCAGGGGCACTCAAAAGGAGGTGGAAAGGAGGAAAGTGGGAGCAGCCAGGCAGCAGGGAAGGCCAGCTTCGGAGCAGACACGCTATGGAAATGAGGAGGAGGAAGATAAAGACACGCAGCAGAGCTTCATCACCCCGCTGGCCAGGGCTCCGGGGACACCAGATCAATTGTTCAACCTCAGCACTCCCTATGCTCCTTAATGGCATTTCAATCTTGGCTGCGAGAGGCAAACCAGAGCCGAGCCAAGGGGCCAGACAGGATGTCTGGCCGGAGATGAGCCGGAAAGATGATGCCTTTGGGGACCCCCCGAGCCGGGTTATCCTCCCCATCCAGGCACCAGGGGAAAACCATCCCCCCGAGGGGACGCTGGAGCTGTTGATGCTCCCCCAAATGAGGAGTACGAAACCCCCAGCAGCTCCCGAATTGGGAGGCTGGAAGGAGCTCGGGGACGGCTCTGAGTGGCCTTTGCCAGCAGAGGGGACTGTTGCTTGTTTTTCCAGAAGGGCTCGCCTAGAGCCTGTCCCGTGGGACAGCTCGGGAGGAGACATTCCTGTCCTCCTCGCCCTGGTGAGGACATAGCAGGGACCCTCCCGTGGGAAAAAAAAAAAAACCCCGTCTCCGCGGAGAGAAAACGCTGGCAAGAAGTCTCTCCCCAASTGACATTTTCCTTTTATTCACAGAAACCTCCCGAGTCTGAATTTTTTGAATCTCCGCCCCTTGACARCGCGCTGCCCTTCCCCCAAATAAGTCATCTGGGGTAAATAAAAATTCAAAAATCCCAATCCCTAAACGCTCCCCGTGAAGCGATTCCTATCTCGACCGTGGCTGCTTGACCGCAGTGAGAATTCGGACGGAAGCCAAACGCGGAGTTTCGGAAGAGCAGCTCCCGTTGGGCTCCCGGCTCCGCTCAGCACATCCCGCCGCGGACATCTGGAAAGAGGGAAGGTTGCAGCTGGACACAGCTGGATGCAGCGCCCCAAGGGAGCATCGGCTGGGAGGACGCGCTGTGCACTTCTCCCTCAGCAGAGGGATTTCCCTCTGGGTGGATCCAGAGCACCGGACCTGCCGCGGCTTGTGCTGAGCCCAAAACAGCCCCAGGCACCGAGAGGCACCGATGTCCTCCATGTCCTSGGTGCAGCCATCACCTGCCCGGGGCTGTGAGAGCCTCGCTGGGCTCCTCTGCAGCTCCTTTGCCCCGAGGTTCCGGAGCAGCACGGGGCTGACAGGAGGGATGCTGCAGCCGAGCCCTCAGCATGGGCATCTGCCAACTGCCCTTGGACAYCTCCCAAGCTCCACGCTGAGCCCTCCAGCTCCCTGGCGTGGCCCTCGGGCTTTAAGGAGGGCATTCCCAGCCGAGCCACGCCGGGAGAGGAGCCAAACCTCGAGTCCCCCCTCCGAAGTGGGAAGGAACACCTCGCTCTTCCGCACGGCTGGGAAATCGGAGCTCAGAGCGTCGAGCCCGCGTGGGTTGGAGTCGGCTCGGCTGCGCAAGGGTTAAATCCGGCTGCTCGCCCGGGTCTCGGGGGCCTCCCACTCGCCATCTCGGAGTATGAATAGCTGCGCTCCCCTCTGCTCCCAGCCACTCGCTTCCCTCCCTGCCTTCCCACCGTTCTCCCCGGCATCCTCCCGCCCCCGGCGTCTTCCTCGGGCAGCACCGGCTCCAGAGCCCCGGCATCCTCCGGCAGCGCCCATGCTGAGCACGGAAAGTTTSGCAGGGGCGAGAGCCCTGGGAGAGGAATCGCTGCAGATGTGGGACCTCAACAAGCGGCTGGAGGCGTACCTGGCCCGCGTGAAGTTCCTGGAGGAGGAGAACGAGGTGCTGAGAGCTGAAATCCAGAGCGCCAAGAGCAGCCCGGCCGGGGACTCGTGGCGGGTGAAGTACGAGGAGGAGCTGCGAGCCCTGCGCGATGCGCTGGATCACGCCTTCAGGGAGAAGTGCACGGCCGAGCTGGCCAGGGACAACCTCTACGAGGAGGTGCAGCAGGTGAAAAGCAGGTGCCAGAAGGAGCAGGCGGCCCGAGAAGAAGCTAAGAAGCAGCTGTCCTTGAGCAGGAAGGAGCTGGAGGAGGAGAGGAGAGCGCAGATCTGGCTGAAGGAGAGAGCTGTGCAGCTGGAGAAGGAGGTGGAAGCCTTGCTGGAGGTGCACGAGGAGGAGAAAGCGGGGCTGGACCAGGAGATCGCAAGTTTCTCCCACAGCCTGGAGAGCTTCCGCTGCGCTCCCGTGGCTTTCCAGCCAGTGGAGGTGGAGGACTACTCCAAGAGGCTCTCGGAGATCTGGAAAGGGGCGGTGGAGACCTACAAGACGGAGGTGTCGCAGCTGGAGGGTTCCCTGTGCCAGGCCAAGGAGAACCTGTGGAAGGCGGTGGAGGACAACCAGCAGAGCCAGCTGCAGCTGCAGCACCTGGAGAAGGACCTGGCGGGGCTCAAAGCGCGCAAGGAGATGCTGGAGGACAGCCTGGCCCGGCAGTGGCAGGAGCAGCGGGGGGAGGCAGAGAAGTTCCAGGCGAGTGGAGGCAGCAGGAAGGAGCTGGGGAGGGGGAGAGCAGGGGGCTGTGGGTGCCTGGGTGGGCACTCAGGGCACATCCCCGGGCAAAGGGATGGGAGGAGGTGGACGGGAAGAGGCGAGACAGAGGGAACAAACCCCAGGGAAGGGATGGGCAGTCAGCCTGGATGAGCTGCAGACGAAGCTGGGGAGGGCAGGAGGAAGAGCAAAGCGGCTTGGGGACATCTCTGTCCCCAGTACAACCCCAGAGATCCGGGGCCACCCGACTACACGGGAGCAGCACCCAGACACTCCTCCAGCACCCTGCCCATTGCTCCCTGTCCTGCTGGGCTCCAGGGTCAGGATGCCGGGACAGCCCCTGCCCCACCGGCGGGGCTGTGGGCAGGATAAATTCCCACTGACTTCGCTGCAGCTGCGATTCAACAGCTGCAAAAGCGATTCAGCAGAGGGAAGAGGAGGCGGGGTGGGCTGGAAATCCCGGGAACGGCGGGAACACTGCCCGGGGAAGGGTCCCCCTTTGTTCCCCAGGTGTCCTGGGGCAGAGGGTGCCGCGGCCTCGCCCGCTCGCCTGAAAGTTGTTCCTTTCCCACGCTGGCCCTGAATCAACCCGGCATTTCCTCTCTCTTCCGTTTCCCCATCGCCTTTCAGCCCTGCTCATCTCCYTGCCCCATCCTCAGCCCCGCTAAAATGAGCGCCCAGGCTCCTGTCCCTCAGCATCCCGAGGGGATGAGCCCGGCCCCAGGGACCGGCAGGGACCGGCAGGGCTCAGGCAGGGCTGGGGTGGCCCCTGACCCCGCTGTGCTCCCCCGCAGCTGGCCATGGAGGCCCTGGAGCAGGAGCAGCAGAGCCTGCGGGTGCAGATCGCCCGGGTGCTGGAGGACAGGCAGCAGCTCATGCACCTCAAGATGTCCCTCAGCCTGGAGGTGGCAACCTACAGGTGAGGTTCCAGGTGGGAACGGGGCTGGGGCCGAGCCTGGCAGGCACAGGTGGGTCTGGGGCACAAGGGAGGTCTCGGTAGGGGTAACCCTGTGCCCCTTCCAGATGGCCCCACACAAAGGCCGCCTGCCAGGGACTGGGGCGGGGGGGGACAATTAGCATGAGAATAGGGGCTGTCCTAGCCCAGGCGAGGGGCCTCCCCGGCRGAGCATGATGTCACCCTGCGCGGACACTAATGCCGGGCACGGGGGGATGGGACGGGAGACAGGAGCAAGGACGGGGGGGGCTTCTTCGGTCCACCCGTTTCCTCCCCGAGCAGTGACAGGGCAGCACAACCATCTCCGTGCCTCAGTTTACCTGCCCTGGCGCTGCCGCAGCGCAGCGGGGTGAGCTGGGGCGCAAAGGGAGATGCCAGCACCCTGTAGCACCCAGCACCCTGTAGCACCCAGCACCCTGCAGCACCCACCCCGCAGCACCCACCGAGCTCCTCTCCTCCTCCAGGACGCTGCTGGAAGCGGAGAGCACCCGCCTGCAGATGCCAGCGGGGGAATTCAGGTTGGCCAACGGCGTGCGAGGTAAGGGACCCCCGGCACCACCCTGGCACCGCCACCGCCTCACCCGGGGAGGGCTCGGGGGGATGAGGATGGATTTAGACTCATTTCCCTGCGTTTTCCTGGCAGCGGTTGCCCGGCCGAGATAGGGAGGTGCGAACAGCAGGCGAATAGGGGGGGGCTCTTGGCACGGGGCTCAGAGCCCAGATAAGGCTTATCTGCTCCTTCCGCCTCGTTCTGTAATTCCCTGCCTTTCATGGGAAGGGCAGGAACGGATCTGCCCAGCAGGACGGCGGGTAACAAGCTGAGCATTTCCTTTTTCCTCAAAACAAGCAAAACCCAAAAAAAGGAAAGCTTGTCACCTGCACACTTTCCCCAGCAGCAGGACCTGAGTGTGGCTGCAGCTGGGCAGAGCATTKTCCCCGCCTGATGCTGGATCCCCTGGGACCACCAGCATCCGCTGCGGTCAAGAGGGAGGAATTTCCCACTTTCCAAGAAGGAGCTGTTTAAAAATAGGAGAGGGGGCATCGAGAGGCAGCCAGGGGAGGGCTGGGAGAGGCCGTGGAGCCCGCTCACAGCTCCGCCTCACTCTTTGCAGATCTCAAACTGGAGGTGAGCAGCAGCAGCAAACTGGTACCAGCGAGCCCTGAGACCAGGAGGCTGCTGCCCCGAGACCACTGTGCCAGCCCCTCCATCTTCCCCAGGGCAGAGGGCAGGGGGCAGCTAGCAAAACCCCAAAGCGATSCCCTGACACCCAAAAGCCAGAGCCCCGGTGCCAGGGAGCTCCAGAAAATCAGCTCGGTCCTCCATGCCACAGCAGTGCCAGCCAGCAGCAGGGCTGGGGGAGCAGCAGCCCCTGCGTGCCCCACACCCAGCCCCTCCCAGGCTGGCAAAGCCACCCCTCCTCTGTCGCCAGAGCCCCCCAGCCCCTCACCACCAGAGCAGGAGAGCTCTGGGGGAGAGGGTCCCGCCTGGCTGGGGGCAGACAGGGCAGTGATGAGCCAAGGGACGGAGTGTCCTCTGTCCAGAGCCACGGGGGACACTCCCAGCGCCAGCGTGCAGCCCCTGGGAGCGGCGCCCACCCTCAGGCTGCAGTACCCAGCCCAGCTGGTCAGCGAGGCGCTGGAGGATGCGCTCAAGGCCATGGAGGATGATGCTCAGCCCAAAGAAGAGCCCACSTGGTCCTCCAGGGATGCCTGTGTCCCCAGCCCCATTTTCCCCACCGAGGCTGCGTCAGAGGGGCCTGGGGAAGAGCAAGACGCCTCCGAGGGCTCTGAGGATGGTGACAGCCCCGAGGCAGAGGAGGCGGCTGGGGAGGCCGTGCTCCAGGGGCTGGGTGTGGAGAGCAGCACCCTGCAGGACAGAACCGCGTTCCCGCCGGGCACGGCCACTTCCCTGAGTGCCTCAGGGAGCCAGGAAGATTTGGGAGCATGGGAGGAGGAGGAGGAGGAGGAGGTACCTGCTGTGCTGAGCCCAAGGGATCCAGAAGTGGAGGCTCAGGAAGGGGACAGGGATCTCCCTGCACAGACCAGCTGGGAAAAGCCAGAGCAAGAGGAGGACAGGGCAGAGACCCCAAGCACGGAGCCGTCACACCCCTCAGAGGATGAGGAGGAGAGGGGACCCTGCAGCCCCTGCAAGGAGAATGAGCCCCTGCAAGAAGATTTCCAGGAGGAAGGAACGGCTGCGCAAGAAGAGGAGTGTCCACACAGAGAAGTGGAAGCTGCTCATGCTGTCCTTGCAGAAAGCCACCTGGTTTTGCCCACAGAAGGTCACCTGGAAGAGGACTTTGTTGATGTGGAGCAGGAAAGGTCTGAGCAGCAGAAAACGCCCGTGTGTGAGATGGATCTGGCTGCAGAGGAGGAAAAGGGACAGGAGCTGTGCCCAGAGCAGRAGCCCTTGAGTGTCACCGAGGCCATCCCAGCAGAGGAGGCTTCGYTAGGAACTGAAGCTGTGGAAGGGGAGGACACAGGCAGAGTGAAAGATGGAGAAAAGGGAGAGGCCAGCAGGGAGGTGCTGGGAGGAGAGGATCAGGGGGCAGGACAGGACCATGAGGCAGGAGAGGACCCCACGGCAGGAGAGGACTCTGATTCAGGAGAAGACCATGGAGCAGAAGGCGGCTCTGAGGTAGGAGAGGATCCCGGGGTAGGAGAGGATCCYRGGGYAGGAGAAAATTCTGGGGCAGGAGAAAATTCTGGGGCAGGAGAGGCTTTGGGAGGTGATGCCCTGGAGTGGGAGAGCAGAGCCCCAGAGGAGCCTGAGGACCTGCAGGAAGAGGTGGGGGAACAGGAGGAGCCAGAGCCAGGAGAGGAGCCCTGGGGCAGGGGGGATGATGGCAATGGCCAAGAGCCCTGTCCAGAGGACTGGGAGGTGACAGCAGAGGACACTGAGGGAGTTTCCGGGCCAGAAGAGCCAGCCTGGGCAGATGACACTCTGAGCAGCGCAGGAAGGCTGAGAAGTGAGGAGGGAGATGGCACACGGCCAGCAGAGCTGGAGGGAGCCCAGGAAGATGATGAAGAAGATGCCAAGAGCCAGGAGATGAGCCAGCAGCAGTCACTGCCAGAGGCTGAGGCAGCACTGGAGCTGCAGGGCACTGTGGCAGAGCCCGCCCCAGCCTCTCCAGGTGCCCCTGAGCAAGGGGACAGAGAGGAGCTGGCCGAGGCTTCGGAGGAGCCATGGGAGGTGCAGGGTGAGGATGCTGCTGACGGGCTCAGCTCAGAGCCGGGGAAGCTGGAGAGCTCAGAGCTCAYGGCACTGAAGCAGGAGCCAGGGGACAGCACAGAGAGCGGTGARTGGGCACTGGAGGAGGTCCCTGGAGAGCCAGAGCCTGCACCAGGCAGCGGCAGGAGGGTGGAGCTGGAGGACACACTGCCAGACAGCACACCCTTGCACCTCTAYGAGGGGGAGATGCTGGGTGCACCCAGCCCAAACCCTCCAGACACTGAAGAGACCACAGAGGCAGAGCCTGTGCCTGACACAGCTCGGGAGGGTGAAGGGTGGCTGGGAGGGAGTGAGAAGCCACCGACTCCCACCATGCCAGAGAGCCCTGAAGAGGAGGCAGGGGCAGAGGTGGCTGCCGTGRCAGAGGGTGCTGAGGAGGAGGAAGGTTATTTCATGGTCTCCGCTCCCAACCAAGAGGTGTCCGGCTTGGAGGAAGCCGAGATCTCCGAGGACTTTGAAGAAATTAAAGTTGAAGCAACTGAAGGCGGCCAAGATGATGTGGGGGCTCCTGGRGAAGCATCTCCAGTGCAAGAGGACAAAGAGCACCTCGAGGTGCTTGATGCAGAAGCAGATGGAGATCCGGAGATGCCCGCTGAAGAACCTGAGATGCCAACGGATGAGGACAATGCTGCTGAGCTGGAGGAAGGCCCAGCTGTGCCTGAAGCAGATCCCAGCTGCCTCGGGGCTGTGGGACCATTAGCAGGAGATCCTGATGAGCCAGCCCAGGGTGCCACAGGCACTGGAGCATGGGAGGGACCAGAGCACTCGGAAGGTTTGGCTGCCGAATCAGACAAGGAGCTCCACAACACAACAGAGCTGGAGGGGGACGCCAGTGGAACAACAACCCTGCCAGGCTGCAGCCTGGGCTTGGTGGGGCAGGAGGAGGAGGGAGAAGATGAGGGTGAGCCCAGCGTGGCTCTCCATGACACAGCCAAGGCCCAGGCAGTGCCTGATGAAGCAGAGCAGCCACTGGAAGAGCAGCCACCCATGGAGGAGGAAGCCCTCGAGAGTGAGAGCCCCCCTTCACCCAGGAACGAGCAGCCCCCCGAGGCCAACCCACCTCAGCTGGGCTCTGCGCTGGAGCAGGGAGGTTTTCCAGAGGCRATCCCAGATATCCCCGACRCGGATGTTCTCTCTGCAGAGGTGCCAGTGGATMTCGTGAAAGACTCGGGTATTTTGGAAATAGTCGAGCAGGCCCTGGAATTCAACCAGGAGCTGATGGGGATGAGGGTGGCGGAGGGTGGGCAGCAGGGTCCTGGAAGGACCGAGCTCCCCAAGGATGCAGGGGAAGACTCCTCGCCTGCCTCATCCAGCGAGGAAGAGCCSACGGTGCAGGAGGCACCAGACGCGGTCCCAGAGATGGAGGGGGCGGTCCGGGCTGAGAATGGGCTGCACCGCCAGGCCAGCCTGGAAGACCTGGCTGAATTCACCGAGGAGGTGCTAAACGGCATCGTCAGCGCGGCACCGGCACAGGAGCTCCCCACAGGGACCGCAGACACCTCGGTGGCGATGCCACCGCAGGCCCCCGCGCCTGGAGATGGCACCGTCACCAAGCTGGGGGATGCCACCCCGAGGGGGAAGCACGGCGGGGAGGATGTGGGGGAGGACATCCTGAGCCTCACACCCGACCAGCCAGCAGCGTGCCAGCTGAGAGCCGAGCAGGAGCCCTGGTCCTCGGGGGATGAGTGACAACAGCCAGGGGGAACCTTCTGGTAGCCCCCTTCCTGCCAAAACCCAGTACCCCCCACTCGTCCCACCCCCTTCCTAGTGCTTCCCCAGCTCCTCGTGGTTTTTAACGCGTTTGTGTGGGTTTTTTTTTGCACCCCTTTTCAGAGTGAAGAACCACCGAGTTCCGTTACGCCCCACAGCCCACCCAAATCCGCATGCTTGTTCTGGGACCCCTGCTTCATGTTGAGCTTCCTCTGGGTGGGTTGTCGTGGCTGTATTTAATTTAAATTCTGTGTTTCCCCACTCCCTGCAATCTTCCCCCTCCAACTCCCCCAGTATTTTCCCCAGGACGCCCAGCTGGAGGCGAGGGACCCCTCCAAACCGCACCCTCGGAGTCAGCATTTTGGGGCTGCATCACCCCTGGGTCCCCAGCCCCGACGTGCCAACACTGGGGGGGCTGAGCCGTGCTGGATGCATCCACTGCCTCGACATTAATTTAATAAAGCCTCATCCTCCCACTCTGAGCCCTGGCTCTCCTCACTCTGGGGACAGGGGGCAGCTGCTCTGGGGCAGGGTTTGGGTGGCAGGGGAGGGCACTTTTTGGGGGGGGTTGCACTTCCAGGCTGCTTTTGGCTGGGAATGGGCCCTTGTGATCAGCATGGGCTGTCACAGGATCCTGGAATGGTGCTCCCCCATCTCTAAGACATCGCACATCCCTGGAGCTTCAATCCCTGGGGTGATGCTGGCCCAGCCCTGTGGTGATGCTTTGCCCCCAGGACGATGCTCCCCCATTCCCAGGGTGCAGCCCCCCGGGGTTATGGACCCCTATCCCTGATGCTCCCCCACCCCCAGACCAATGCCACCCCTCGAGGTGACATTTCCCCATCCCCTGGGCCCCGCAGATGCCACTCAGGGCTCGCTGCTGGCCAGGAGTTCCCCCAGCTTCCTCCTGGACTGGCGGCAGGAGCGGGATGGGGATTCCAGCCCAGCCCACCCAATGCCAGCGCCCGGAGCCAGGAGCCAACAGCACCCGATCTGGGCAGGATGCCCTCGRAAAAACCCGCAAATCCCGGCCCTGGGAGCCGCCAGAACCCCGGCACCGCCGCRGGGACCCCCTCACCCAAAGGGCTTTCCGGGGGCTGCGAGGAGCCGGCGGGGCTCAATCGCCCCGTTGTGCAGCCGGGCGTGGGGATGGAGCGGGGAGAGCCGCAGAAATGAAGCGTCCGGCTGAAGAATGGGCTCCTTTGTGGCGGGCAAAGGGCTGAGTCACCCCGGCAGAGGGGATGCGATGACTCGGATGGCYGTGGCATCCCTGGGGCCCGCCAGGCTCGCACCCACGGGTGTGTTCGGCATCGCTGCCCGAGTGCCCCGGCCGCCCTGGCGCTTGTCCACACGCCCGATTTAGCTCGGCCATTCGCAGGGATGCTCAGAGCCAGGGACCGATAAGAACCCAACACTGAGCTGCCTTCCTCCCTGCGAAGCCCCCTGCCCGAAGGCGACAGATTCCTTTTAAGGTGAAACTCCAACGGATCCAAATAAAAAAAAAAATCCCCCTCTGATGAGTTTAATCAGGCGCCGAGTCTGCGTTCAATCAGCYCAGCACACCTCGGGCTGCCTGGGCAGCATCAGCCCCGCAGCAGCTCCAGCAGCGCCCCGTGAGCGCCCCTCGAGGGGTCCCCAAAGCTGGGGGTCCCCGAGCCGGGAGAGGGGTGGAGGATGTTGCGGAGCAGACGGAGAAGGCTCGGGCGAGGCTTCGCCGTGCGGGGGGCGACATTCCTGCCGAAATTAATCCACATTCCAGCCAGCGCTGACAGAGTGATGAGGGGGGACAGATGGCCGGGGGAGGGGGAGCCCCTTCCTCGCCGCGAGGAGGAGGAGACGGAGGAGGAGGAGGRRGRRGGAGGAGGATGGGATGAAGTGCCGAAATCTGGGGGGATGGGGGAGAGTGCCGGGGCACCAGTAAGCCCTGGTGCAGACTGGTGAGTGCCAGAAGGATCGTGCAGTGATGACTGCTCCCACCAGCACCAAGTGTGTCCCCAAACAGGACTGAGAATGTCCCCAAAGGGACTGAGTGTGTCCCAACAGCAGCAACGGTGCCACTCATGGGACCGAATTTGTCCCCAACAGAACAGAGTGTGTCCCCAAAGGGGCTGAGTGTGCCCCAGCAAGATCAAAYGTGTCATTGATGGGATGGTGTCCCCAASAGGATCAGGTGYGTCCCAGTGGGACTGAGGGTGTCCCCAACAGAACTGAATGTGTCCCAGTCATGTTCCCAGTGAGATGAAGGATGTCCCTCRTGGGATGAAGSATGTCCTCAGTGGCATCAAGAGTGTTCCCAGTGGCACCTGGACTGTCCCTCAGCACCGTGTGACTACAACAGGACCAAAARTGACCCTGAGGAGACTGCACATGACCCTGGGGGGGGTACAAGGGTGCCTGGGTTACCCCACGACCACCACGGCTGGGGCTGCAGCTCTGACACCCACTGGGCGCATCTCCCCTGACCCCAAATTCCAGCAGACCCAACCAGGCAGCTCCCACTGTCCCACCCCCAGCCGAGTGCACACAGAATGATTTTGGGGACCACGCTGCTTTTGGAGAGCTGGAAAGAGTAAAGGAAGAGCTCAAACCCTGCTCACACCAGGGCAGGAGCACCAGGAGGGTGCAAGGGGGGGGGCAGGGGGTCCTGGGGGCTGCAGCTCTGGGAGGATTGCCAATGATCGCCTGGGCTGGAGCTTTGAGAGCCCCCCGGAGCCCCCCGCAGCCTGGCCCCCCGCCAGCCAGGGAAGGGTTTTTTGTTTCCTTCCAGGCTGGGCGAGGGAAGTTTCAATGGAGCCCACACAAAAACTCCCTGTGGGGTGAGCCCGCGCCGCCACGGGGAGGGGGGGGATGAGGAGGGATGACCTCAGCCATGACTTCATTCCGCTCTCGGCTCCCAAAAATTCATGGGAACCTTATAAGGAAAGGACTAAAAATACAGCGGGGAGGGGGCGCGGGCAGGCCCCCGCTCCCCCTCCCCAAAATGAGCCCTTGGGGATGCTCTRTGCAGGCGAGCAGGAGCCGCGCCGGGGCTACCAGAGAGCCAGGGCTATTCCCAAGGGACAGGCACGGTGGGGACAATCCATAGGGTCCCCAAAATCCCCAAAATCCCCAGGGGAGAGGCGGGCTGGTCTCCCACAGGAGAGTAGAGAAAGGATGCGGGCTGTGGGCTGGGAGACATCACCATCCCAGCCAGCACCGTCCCTTCCCCGTGACACCCCCAGGGACACACCGGGAGGGGGGGAGGCGGCTCGGTCACCCTCTCGCCCGCCCTTCACCCGGGTCAGAGCCCGGGAATAGCTGCCGGCGGCTAAAATCGGCTCTGCCCCGCATTGGGGGGCTCGCCCAGCTGCCGGGTCGTGACCCCGCGGCATCGCCCGTGCCCCAGCCCGGCGACAGCTGCTGCCAGAGCGGGGCGGTGCGGATGCCTGAGGCCGGRCCCGGGGGCAACCCCGCCGGGAATGTGCGCCTGGGGCCGTCCGTCAGCGGCACGGAGAGTGGTGGGGTCCCCGCGGCGATGAATCCCCCCGGGGCATCGCTCCCCAGATCCCCGGRGTGATGCAGCCCCTCCGCAGAGCGATGCACCCCAAACCTTCCCATTCCTGCGGTGATTCATCTCCCTGGGGTGGTGCTTTCTTATTCTCGGGTGTAAATTCGCTCTGGTGCGATGCTCCCCCATTCCTGGTGATTCTCCCAGGAACAACGCTCCCTGATCCCTGGGGAGATGCTTCCCCATTGCTGGGATGATCCCCCCTCATCCCTGGAGCGATGTCCTGCTGGTCCCAGTGATCCCACCCCCCGATCCCCTGCCCCATTACCTGCCCCAAATAACTGGGGGTGACAGGGAACACTTATTCCCCCCACACTGCTCCCTGATCCCTGGGGAGATGCTTCCCCATTGCTGGGATGATCCCCCCCTCATCCCCGGAGCGATGTCCTGCTGGTCCCAGTGATCCCACCCCCCGATGCCCTGCACCATTACCTGCCCCAAAGAGCTGGGGATGACAGGGAACACTTGTTCTCCCCACCCTGAGAGCCCCAGCCCTTCCCTGAGCCAGCAATCCCAAGCCCAGGATTGGGCACATGGACACGGGACAGGAGCAGATGGGAAAGGGGAAAACCCAGGCCAGCTCCCACACACACGTGCCAGCATCGTGCCTCAGTTTCCCTCGCCAAGGGCAAGCCACAGGCAGGAAGGGAATGAGGCAGTGATGGAGAGAGCACTCTCCGAWTTTGGGACACCTCTCTGCACCCCCCTTGTGCTGTGGGACATCAGGGATGGGCACAGCGAGTGCTGGAGGTGACTCAGCCACGGAAATGGTTCCGGCACAGCTGGACCCCGGTGCAGGTGGCACTGGGACAATTGTGTCCCCTGCTCCGAGGCCAGACCCAAACCTGCCATGGGGCTGAGCCCCCCAGGATCCAGTCCCAGTGCCCACGGGAGGTTTGGGGCGCAGTGCCAGGCCAGGGKCACGTGGTGGGGACAGGATGTGACAGCGGCCAGTCCTGAGTCACCGCCAGTCACCGGATCCAGCCTGGGAAGGGACAGGAAGGGCCCTTGGCTCCGGCGCTCCTTGTCCCCAACAGCTCCCACAGCGTGGCTGGGGACTCTGCTCTGAGCCTGGGGACTCAGTGTGTGCCCACTTTCCAGACTCCATTCCCAGTTTAAGGACACCGTTCCCAGTTTGGGAACCATGTGGCCAGTTTGTGGGCTCCATTCCCAGTTTCAGTACCATTTTCCCCAGTTTGGAGATCCCATTTTCACTTTGGGTACCCTTTTCCCAGCTTCAGTTTAGGGACTGTGTGCCCAGTTTGGGACCCCATTCCAAGTTTGGGAATCAGAGGACTCCCTTTCCCATTTGAAAACTCTGCTCCCAGTTTGTGAACCCTGTGCCCAGTTGGGAACCATGTGCCCA
>CADDXX010000573.1:248135-265595 GCA_902810485.1 Alauda arvensis
CCCAGTTTAGAGACCCCACTCCCAGTTTGGGAACCATGTGCCCAGTTTAGAAACCCCATTCCCAGTTTAGAGACCCCACTCCCAGTTTGGGAACCTTGTGTAAGAGCCTGCCCCGGCCCGTTGCCATCAGTCACCAAAGGGCAGCAGCTTCTCCCTGGAATTCAGACCAGATTCCCGGGGCAGGTGGGCCAGGGGTCTCTGGCCCTGCTGGGGCAGCAGCTGCCAGCCGGGCTTGGGTTTCAGGTGGGGGGGATTTGTCACCTCCAGGCCCTCAGGACCCCTCGACCCTGCCCTGCACCCTCCTGGGAGCTGCAGATGGGCCTGGCCTGGCCAAACATGGCCAGGGGGGACAGCAGGGCTGGGCCAGAGCACGGGGAGGGGAGGGCGTGACAGAGGGTACCAGAACCCCCCCAAAACCCCATCACAGCTTCTGGCATCCTCCTCCTCCTCCCTTTCCTCCTCCTCTCCCCATACCCAGGGGTTCACTGGCCAGACCCCCAGGCAGGACTGACCTGAGCCCATTGTGGGAGGCACAGGCGAACACCAGAGTCTGCAGGAGCCACAGAAATGCCTGAGCAGCCTTGGATGGGGCTGGGAGGAGAGGCTCTGAACCCCCCACTGCCCTGAGCCCCCTGGTTCAGACCCCAGACCCCCAGCTCTGACCCCTGGAGAGCAGAGATACCCCAGGGCCCCTTGCCCTGGTTGTGAGCTCCCCAGACCCCCTATCACCCTTCCCAGAGTCCCCCAGACCTCTGGGGACCATCCTGTGACCCCCCTGGCTCCCCACCCACTCCACAGGTTTCTCGCAGAAGGAACCTGTGACTCCCAGGGGCCCATCAAGGAGTCCCCTTGACTCCCCTGGCTACCCATCCCCTCACCGGGACCCCCAGAATCCTCCTCAGGACCCCTCGGGACCCCCATAAGAACCCCCAGTGGCCCCCCTGGGTACCCAGGGACTCCCCAAGCCCACCCAGGACCCCTCTGTGACCATCCCGGACCTCTGGGCACATCCCCTGCGATTCCCGCAGGGCTCCCTGAAACCTCCCTGCGCCCCCAGACCCCCGGAATGGCTCAGTGACACCCCCGGCCATGTCCCCCCACCCCAGCCCCGACCACACCCTGAGCGCTGTGATCCCTCCCCGGCCACGCCCACTGCCACACCCATTGCCACGCCCACCAGGGCGCCTCGGACACTCCCACTCCTCTGACCCCGCCCACTGTTGTGACCCCGCCCACTGTTGTGACCCCACCCACTGTTGTGACCCCGCCCACTCCTCTGACCCCGCCCACTGCTGTGGCCCCGCCCACTGGCCCGCCCAGCGCGCCCCGCCCCGCGCTCCCCGCGCGCCCCCTGCCGGACGCTCGCGGCACCCGCATTTCCCACTCTTCCCTCTGATTGGCCACCCGCTCCCAGCCAATGAGCGAGAAGGAGCGCACCTCGGGGGGCAGGCCCAGCCGCTSTTTCAGCCAATCGCAACGCGACACGGCGCCCCGCCTCCGGAGCCGGCGAGGGCCGCGCCTACAGCCAATCAGCGCGGGGGAGGTGGGCTGATGGGCGGGAGGAGGAGGGCGYTTCCACCAATGGGCGCGGCGTGCGGCGCGGAGGGGGCGGGGACAGCGCGGGGGGTGTGCCCGTGGCTTCCAGAGAGTTCGGAGACGGCGGCGGAGCGGCGGCGGCGGTGAGTGAGGGGGGGCGAGCTCCGGGACCCCGCTGCGAACCCCGGACCCCTTTGGCACTTCCCAAACCTGCCCGGAACCCCCCGGCGAGAGCCGTTCCGCCCCGYCCCGGCGGTGTCAGCGGCGGTCCCGGCCCGGGCACCCCTGAGGCGGCTCAGGGATGACCTGAGGGCCTGGAGGGCTCCGGGGGCGACTTGGGCCGACCCCCCGTCCGTGAGCACCGAGCTCACGGAACGCTCCTCACACCCGGTGTGGGGTCTGGGTGCCTCCGCGGCTGTGAAGGGAATGTCACCGTGTCATCTGCGCCCCGGTACCCTCCGGCACCGTCCGGTACCCCCTGACACCCCCGGCCCGCGGAGCCGCCCCAGCCGGGGGTCCTGGGTTGGGCCGGGCGGGACGGACCCAGCGCCGGTCTAAGGGGACAGAGCCAGCCCCGAGGGTCACGGCCCCAGACTTGGGCCCTGAGGGTCCCGGGGTACAGACCCAGCTCCGGCCGCGGGGATCCCGCGTTGGACCCGAGATGAGCCCGCCTGGTTCCGGGAGGACGGAGCCGGCTCCGGTCCCAGGGAAGCCGGTGCAGTGTCGGAACCAGTTATTTACTCGTGCGTGGGTCACGGGCGCTTCCCCGCGTCCCCCCGTGTCGCAAGATAAACGTGTCCCCACCTCACGCGGGGTTTATCAGCTGCGGCACATGGCCCCGAGGGGGACAGCGGTACCCCCCAATACTGCCCCTTTTTCCCGGACCCCCATGCGGTGCTTGGCCGTCCCTGCACCCGCGGAGCAGGATGTCACCCCGTTCAGACATCCTCTGACACCCTGCCACCCGCGGGATGCTGCTGCAGGGGGAACACTTGAGGCAGGGCTGTGCAGGAAGGAGATGAGGGATAAAATTTTGGGGGGGTCCCTGCTATTCGGACCGGCTTTGGCATCCACCCCCACACACGCACATACTTGCAGGACCCCATGTGGGGTCTGGCTGTCATGCTGGTGACATCCCCTGACCACCACCCCCTGTCCCACTGGGATGCTGCTGGGGGGAAGCTGAGGTAGGGTTGTGCAGGGGAGAACAGGGATCAGTGAGGATTTTGGGGCAGCTGTCCGGGCCAGGTCAGGGGCTCATGGGCCACGCAGAGCTCCCAGGCTGGGTCACRGTCCCGGGCTCACAGCTCTGTCCTSTCCCAGCACATCACAGCRAGGAAGATGGTGAAGGAGACGGGCTACTACGACCTGCTGGGTGTGCGKCCGGGCGCCAGCCTGGATGAGATCAAGCGGGCRTACCGGCGCCTGGCACTGCGCTACCACCCCGACAAGAACCCCAGCGAGGGCGAGAGGGTACGTGCAGCCCCCCAGCCCTCACCCCCCTCCTTCCAGCTGGCCCTCTCCCACCTCACCTGCCTCTCCCCCTCCCCAGTTCAAGCAGATCTCCCAGGCCTACGAGGTGCTGTCGGACGCCCACAAACGGGCGCTCTATGACCGCGGTGGCGAGCGGGCCATGAAGGAAGGTGGCCTTGGTGGCCGCGGGGGAGGCAGCGGCTTCGGCTCTCCCATGGACATCTTCGACCTCTTCTTTGGAGGGGGAGTGCGGATGCGCGGCCGGGCAGACAGGAGAGGTAGGGGAATGAGGGACTCGCCAGCACCTCGAGGTGGGAGAGGGCTGGTGCCCAGCATGGTGCTCCCTCGGGATGTGACAAACCTGCTGGGACCTCTTGGTGGGAGGGGGCTGGTGACCAGCACAGCACTGGTTTGGGGGGACAAGGGACTGCTGGGAACCATGATGTGGGAGAGGGCTGGCAGTGTGATGTTGGCTYGGGGGGKCTCAGACTTGCTGGGACCCCTGTGTGKCAGTGGGCTGGTGCCCAGCACAGCRCTGTCTCAGGGKGTGACAGAYSTGCTGGGACATTGGGATGAGAGGAGGCTGGTGCCCAGYAYGGCACTGGGATCCAGCTGGCTTCCCCAGGCTGTCTCTGCCCCTGCGGCACAGCCAGATGCAACTCCTCACCACCCTCATTACTTTCTCCACCTGCCGCTCTTCAAAGGGCCCTTCCCTGTCCCCGTCCCTGTCCCTGTAACAGCTTTTCCCCCGCCGTCCCCGGGGCTAGAGCTGAGTCACTGGTGCGGCCCCGGGGGTGGCAGCAGGACGCGGGGTGTGCGGGGCCGGCCCGGTGACTGTTTGGATTTGGATGCCTTGGACCTGGGTCACAGGGACAGGGTGACTCGGGACGGGTGACTCGCCGGGGCGCTTCTTGCTGAGGTGGCAGGAGTTAATAGCAGGGCAATTAAGAGGCCAAGGGCATTGTCCCAGCAACTCCAGCTGGAGCAGCTGAAGGGTGGCTTGAGAGCCCTGGGGTAGGAGCCATGCCCTGCCCATGCTGGGGACGCAGCACTGCCCAAGGGCAGCCAGCAGGATTGGGGCTTGGAGATGCCCACCCTGGAGTGAAATTGTCCCTGTCCACATCCCTTCCTCCATCCCTGAGGAAGGAGCAGGCCTGGCTCTGGGGACACCTGGTGACCCCGAGTGGTGTCCAGTGCTTGTCCAGCTGTGGCACGGGGCTGGTGCTGAGGCAGGCACTGAGCCAAGCTCTCCCCTCTGCCCAGGGAAGACAGTGGTGCACCAGCTCTCGGTTTCTCTGGAGGACTTGTACAACGGCTCCACACGGAAGCTGTCCCTGCAGAAGAACATCATCTGCCGCAAGTGCGGGGGTGAGTGAGGGGCTGCAGGGGCCGGGGGGCCGCCCCAGCACCCCCTGCCCCACTGTCTGACCCCCTGCCCCCCTCGGCACAGGCTGCGGGGTGCGKGAGGGCGCCCAGAGAAGGTGCCCCAAGTGCCACGGCTCGGGCATGGAGGTTCGCATCCACCAGCTGGGGCCCAACATGATCCAGCAGATCCAGACCGTGTGTTCCCAGTGCCAGGGCCAGGGCGAGTGGATCCGGCCCCGGGACTGCTGCCTCACCTGCAACGGCCGCAAGGTTGTGCGGGAGAAGAAGATCCTCAGCGTGCACCTGGATAAAGGTGAGACGGGGCTGGATAAAGGCAGAGCGGGGTCACTGTGGAGTGGTGCACACGCCCTGAGCTTTCCCCACGCTCCTCGCAGGCATGAAGGACGGSCAGAAAATCACCTTCCACGAGGAAGGAGACCAGGTGCCAGGTCTGGAGCCCGGGGACATCATCATCGTCCTGGATCAGAAGGAACATCCTGTTTTCCGGCGCAGCGGCGACGACCTCATTGTCAGGAGGGAGATCAGCCTGGCAGACGCCCTGTGCGGGTGCCGGCAGGTGATCCGCACCCTGGACAACCGCACCCTGCTCGTGTCCTCCCCGCCAGGTGAGGGGGATACTCRGGGACTCACCTGTGAGGGAGCCAGGGGCAGGAGCTGCCAGCACRGCAGGGTGACCCTCGTCTCYCTCTTCAGGTGATGTGATCCGGCCTGGGGACTTAAAGTGCATCCCCAACGAGGGAATGCCTGTCTACAGGAGCCCCTTTCAGAAAGGAAAGCTCATTCTGCAGTTCGAGGTGAGCTCGAGCAGTTGATATCTCCCATCTCTGAGCTTCCTGAGCTGCCAGCCCACACCTCACACCCGCTCTCTGGTCACAGGTAAAGTTCCCCGAGCCGGGCTGGCTCCCCACCGACCGCCTGCGCCAGCTCCAGGCCTTCTTCCCACCGCAAGAGGAGGTGATGGCCACGGAGGACACAGAGGAGGTGGAGCTCAGCGATTACACGGCGCACGGCGGGCCCCGGCGGCCCTACACTGGCGAGGCCTATCACGAGGAYGACTTCGAGGACGGGATGCGCCAGCACGTCCAGTGCCAGACCTCATAGCGGGGGCCCAGAGCCCGCAGGCAGGGCAGGGCCGGGGCCGCGGGGAGGGCGCTGGCGGAGCCACCACGTTCAGGGATGTACATAGGTCGCCTTTCCGACAGCACTTCACCTCCTTTGCCCCACCCCGGGAGCCGGCAGAGTCCCCCAGTCCTGCCGGTGAGACCTCCCTGCCGTGCCCTGCCCTGCTTTGCCTCCAGCCCCGCTGCTGTGGGCGGGGTGCTCGGGGGGCGTGGGGCSGGGTCCGGCTGCTGGCAGGCACATCCCACGCTGGGAAGGCTCRGCCTTGGCTGGAGAGGAGGAGGGGGTACCCGGTGCCCCTGCCTCAGATTCCCCATCTGCTGTGGTAGGGGCAAGCTTGTGCTGGAGGCAGTGTGGGGAGGAGRRGAACTGCTCACCSCCTTTGGGGGTGCCCCACTCCCCACCCCACACTGCGGGGGTCCTGCTGTCTGGGCCCCCAGCCCCTTGCTTTGCCCATTTCTTTCTTTACTGGAGCCTTGCTCAGACCTGGGATGCAGAGGGGGGTGGCTCTTTTCTCTTTGCACAGGACAGGAGGGGTTGGGGGGGACCCGTCCCTTCCCTTTAATTTATTTTTGGAAGAATTTTAGAAGTTTTTTTTTTTTTTTTTGGAGGGGGGGGAGCGGGGTGGTGACTTTGTACTCGGCATTAAACGCGAATCCCAGCCCGGTGTGTGAGGTTGAGCGTGGGGCAGCGGGAGCCTGGGGCACTGACTCTGTCCTGCTTTGATCCCGGGTGTGCCTCAGTTTCTCCATCCTTACACAACCGGGAGGTGCCAGCTCCTGCCTTTCCCTGCCCGTGGCTGCTCCCAGCTCCTCCTGCAGGGGAGGACATGGCACCCCAAGCCTAGGTGGGGGTCTGTCCCACTTCCTTTCCCCTCTTTGCAACCCCCTTGTCACTCCACCCTTGTCCCCTGTCTTGAAACAGCCTTGACTCCGTGCACACCCCCAGTCCCTTACTCTGCCCTTGCCACCCTTAGAGGTCACCCCTCCACTTCCAGCACCCACCCCTGGTTACCTCCTGGAACCTCTGCATCAYCCCTGGAGACCCCACAATGGAGGCAGACTCCCACCAAATATCTCCAGTCCCCCTTTTTCAACCCTGGAAGGTTCCAGCCATGGGGCTGAGCTGTGCTACTGACCAGTTAATGAATGGGGACCCCCCAAAAAAAGACCCTACTGGGGACCAAGCTGTATCCCATAAACACTCCCTGTGCCCCCTCGACTTCACAGTGGAATGGTGGTGAAGCCCCCCATGCCCAGGGGAGCCCAGGCCRGAGGGCTCTGTGAGGCCGGGGCTGGAGGCTCCCCCTCCGCTGGAGCCCAGGAAAGCTCCGGCGCCAGATGCAGCTGCAGGGGGAGAGGAGGAGAAGGAGGAGGAGGAGGAGAAGGAGGAGGCGGCGAGGAGAACAATGCTGGCCRGCCGCCAGCCGAGGGGAGTGGGGGCGAAGGGGGGGAACTCCTGCACAGCCCCCAGCCCGCCGGGCACAGGGAGGGGGTGAACCCGCTCAGGAGGTGTCAGTCATCCTCCCCCGGGGCTGAGGACGCCTTGCTGAGCCACCCAGGCGTCAGCGTCCCTGGCTGCCCTGAGCCGTGGGGACACCCCCGGGGGACAAGTGTGTCACCYCAGTTAGACGGGGGCATCCCCGAGAGCAGGGACCCCTCCCWCCACASTGGGTGCAAGGAGCTGCCCCCTCTCAGGGCCTGGGACCCCYGTGCCRTGTGCCAGAGCCCACCTGGACACGATGCCCCAGCCCTGCCAGGCACTGGGCCCACCCAATCCCCCTSAGCCGAGGCTTCGTGGCCACCAAGCTTGTCACACAYCCAGAGACCCCACTCTGGGGAGCAGAGGGGCTGAGACCCCCACTGGGGCTGGCACCTCCCTGTCACCAGCTCCTCAGTCAAGTCTGGAAGGGAGGAGGATGTCCAGCAGCCAGCCYGGACCCTCCGGGCCATCCAGGGTGGGCTCCAGCGGCCAGCCTGGAGGGTGTGGGGGTGACTGGGGGGGTGACACCAGCCCTTGGTGGGGCACAGTTTGGGGCTGGGGTCATGCTGGGACCCTTCCCGGTGCCGTGGAGCTGTGTGGGGATGTGTGTGCCATGGTGGGGTGTTCCTGCAGCTCAGCCTCCTCCCTCTATCCCCATCCCCAGAGTCACTGCCCACCTGCGGGGGTGGCCCCCCGAGCCTGCCCGGCGGGTCCTGWGCCCCCTGTCCGAGCAGGGACMCCCCCRGCAGGGCAGGAGCCAKCGMMCCCCCCTCKCTTCAGGCAGATCGGAGCGCTCCGCTCCCTCCCGATGGCTCCGGCACGGGSCGGGGGGGATGAGACGCAGCCACGTCCCCCCCGCAGTCCCCCCACACCCAGCCCAGCTTCCAGAAAAACGCATGGAAAAAATTCCGGGGTGAGGGGCCAGGGCCCCCCAGGGTCGGGCATTCATTCCTCGAGCGCAGAACGGGGAGGGGGCCGGGCCCCGCTTTGTCTCCGGAGATGAAAGGCGAGGGGCCAGCCCGGCCCCCTCCCCAGGCCGGGGGGGCAGCGGGGCCGCCCGGGGGCCACCGGGGTCACCGGGGAGGATTAGAGCTGGGTTAGAGGCGCCGGGGACCTCGGCACCACCCACGCCGAGCCATGGGAGGGGGGGCACAGCCTSCAGAGCAGTTTTGGGGTTACTCACGGCCCCTCCATCCCAGCCCCCCTACCCAGCTCAGCACAGAGGAATTTGCTTTTGTTTCGAGAGCAGCCGCCATCCAACGGCCCCGAGCCGCGGCCGTGCTGCGGGGAGGGGGCACCTCCCTCCGCTGCCCCTCCTGGAGCACCCCCAGCCCCCCAGAGCAGCAGACTGGGACCCCCGGGCCGCCGTGGGGGGAGCGCAGGCAGGCACGGACCGCTCCCCATCCAGATGTGCCGCCCCGGCTCTCGGGGTCTCAGAGCCCCCGCAATGATCCCCCCCAACCCGGAGGCAAACCGGAGCCGTCCCCAGGGCTTGCGGGGGGAAAGCGGATATTCCTCCGAGGAGGGGAAGCCGTCGGAGCCGGGGGGTACGGCTGGATTCCATTACCGGCTGCTCCCGCCCGGCCGTGCCTTTSCCGGGGTCTCCGGGGGCAGCAGCGGCCGGTTGGGTGAAGTGGGGAGGGGGCCGGGTCCTGCGCCCACCCTCGGGGGCGTCGGGAGAGCCGGGAGACGGCCCTGGCAGCGCTTTGGGAATGGCGACAGGGGCGATGGGTGCCTGCCAAGCGTCCACCTGGAGATACCGGAGCCTTCGTCCCCCTTCTCCTCCTCCTCCTCCTCCTCCCCAGGGAAGGTGTAATTCCACCCTTCCTGCTTCTGGACGCGCTCCCGGGGTGCAGGATCACACCCCGGGCGTCGGGATGAAGCCAACCCTGCTTCATCAGGGTTCAGCCCTGGCTCCCTTCTCCATCCCCCCGCTAAGGCCCCCCGGCATCCTCGCACGGCTCAGCTCGGTGGGGCAGTGCCCCCCACCCGCCCCACAGCGCCTCGGGGGCTGCCCTGGCCCAGGGGTCCCGGCCCATTCCGGGGGAGCCGAGCTGGGCAGGGTACGGGGACAGCAGCACCCCAAACCTCGGGGCAGGACAGTCCTGCACCCCGACCCTCCCTGCACCCCGACCCTCCCTGCACCCCGATCCTTCCTGCACCTCCCCAGCTCAGCCCCGGTAGGGACGCAGGCTGAGCCCCCCGATCCTGGGGTAATTAATGTCGTCCCATGCAGGGCAATTATGGGGCAGCCCCCGAAGATCTGGGAACCCCCCGGGAGCCGGGTCCCAGCCGGCAGCACCCACAGGTGCCCCTGGCTCCCCCACCCCAGCTGGGATGGGGTCTCATGCAGCTCGCACTGGAGCTGAGGCAGAACCCAAGCGCCTTCCCTGCCCCACAGTCACCCCACGGTCACCTCAGAGCCACCACCCGCTTCCCACGCCGGGATGTGCCAACCCGGCTGCCGCCCTCGCCCCCGGCCCCTTGCGCAACGGCCGCGGAAAGGATCCGGGGTGCAGGATCCGGGGTGAAGGATCCGGGGTGTGGAATCCTGGGTGTGGGATCTGGAGTGTGGGATATGGGGGGCAGGATCCGGGGTGTGGAATCCTGGGTGTGGGATCTGGAGTGTGGGATATGGGGTGCAGGATCCAGGGTGTGGGATCTGGGGTGCAGGATCCGGGGTGCAGGATCCTGGGTGTGGGATATGGGGTGCAGAATGCAGGCTGTGGGATCTGGAGTGTGGGATATGGGGCACAGAATCCGGGGTGTGGGATCTGGAGTGTGGGATCTGGGGTGCCGAATCCGGGGTGGGGGATTCAGACTGTAGGATTTGGGGTGCAGGACACACGGTGTGGGATCAGGGGTATAGGATTTACCTATATCCTATACATAGGCAGAATCTGGGATGTGGCATCCAGATTATGAGCCCCAGGGTGTGGGATCTGTGTGCCAGTGGGGCCAGAAGGAGAAACAGGGATACCACGGGCAGGTCATAAGACATTTATTGAAAAAAGGAGGGAGGTGACAGAGGGAAAATGGACCCTGGAGGTCGGGGGTGGGGGCTGGGACCTGGCACTGCCCCTGGCTGGGGAGGGGTTTGGTGTTCCCGTCTGGTACAATATTCACAAATAAATACTGGGGAGGGGTCGCGGGGCAGGGCTGGGGGCTGCGGGAATCAACAGCAGCCCGAACCCAAAGCAGCTCCAAGCAGCCCGAAGGGCAGGGCAGGGCCGCATTACCCCCCGCCGCACCCCGGCACCTCGCCAGGCCCCMGGCGCTTCGTCCGCAGCGGAGCGGGGCCAGAACAGGAGATTCTGCTGTCCCCGGAGAGGGAGGGAAAGCCGTGTGTGTGTGTGTGTGTCCCCCAAAAAAAGGGGGTTCGCTGCTGTACCCCCGTGGGGAGATGCACCACCCTCCCCGCGGCCGGGGGATGAGTGCAGGGGACTGAGGGGACACGGGGAGAGGGGAATGTGGAGCAGCCGGCGTGGGGAGATGTCAGCTGAGCTGGGGGGGTCACTCCCGGATGTAGACCCTGGTGCAGACAACRTCGTCGGCCGTCATGGTCTGCAGGAGAAACAGCGTCACGGCCGTGGCCCCTTCCCCATCCCAAGCCGCGCCTTGGACGTTTCCCAGCGCACGCTGCCCCCCAGGCCCCCGAATTCCCCCTCACCAGGATGAGCTCCCCGTCGTTGGTCATCTCCCGCGACCAGCCCGTCTTGGGGCCGTCGCCCTTGAGCAGCCGCTGCTCGCAMACCATCTTGTTCTCGCTCTCCCACCTGGCCAGGCTCTGCGGGGGGAGGGAGGGCAGCGCTGGAACGGGGATGTGGGAACTCCCGGGACACCTCCCGCCCACACCGGAGCATCTGTCACCACCCCCGGGAGCGGAACGGGGCCGTTTGTCCCCGCGCCAGSCGGGTGTCCGGGCTCATCTGTCACCTGGGAGGGGCTGAGGGGCACCACGAGGGGTTGGTGGCACAGGGAAAGGGGTTGGGGGCACAGGAAGGGGTGGGAGGCACAGGGAAGAGGTTTGAGGTTTTGTGGTGTGCAGAGAAGGTTCCGGGGGGTGCAAGGGAGGGACTGGGGGCATCGGAAGGGATTGGGGGCCCAAGGCAAGGATGGGGGATGCAGAGAAGGGATGGGGAGCTCAGGAATGGATTGGGGGCCACAAGGAGGGGTTGGGGTGCAGGAAGAGGGGAAGCACCTTGCACACTGCGGGGAGAATGTGCGTGCAGACACACGCACAAGTGAGAACACCTGCCCTCACTCCAAACGTGTTCATGCAAATTCACGCGTGGGCACAGACGCGTGTCCACGCACACACACACACATCTTTGTGTGCACACCTGTGTGCATAAGAGCGCTGATGCCCCCGTGTAATGAGTGTGCAGGCGTGAGTGTGCACAGGTGAGTGTGACACAGCCGAGGGAGAGCTCCTGCCCTGGCTCACAGTCACTCACACACAGCCTCTCACACTCGCACACACGCGTGTGTGTGTGCAGGCGCCTGTGAGTGCCTACGCTCGCACCTTGCAGGGCCGCCCGTCCACCGTCTGCTCCTCGAACTCCTCGCCCACCCTGAAGCGGATCTCGGTGGTGCGCACGGGGGTCGAGGTGCGGATGTAGAARCTCTCCCCGTCCTGCCGGATCTCCACCGCCGGCTTCGCCGCCGCCGCCACCGCGATCTTGCGCAGCATCATGTTCACCCCTGGGAAAGAGGGGACGGTGGCACCGAGCTCTCCCTCCACACCCGTTGAACCGGGCCGGTTCAGCCCCCTCCGGGGCGATGCGGAGCCCCCCGCCCCCGCCCCGAGAAGCACGGGGGGGCCGCAGCCGCTGCCCCCACACTTGGCAGTGACACGTCCCAGGGTCCACCGAGTGCTGCAGGTGGCTCATGAGGGGACGGACGAGCCCCCCCTGACCGCATCTGGGCCACATCTGGCTCTCGTTACCTGGCGGAGGGGGCGGGAGGGAGAGCGCCGGCGTTGGCGCCGGATGCGCCCGAGGGAAGGGACGGGGGTGATGGGGGCAAGGGCTCACCCAGAGCGGGGTGACAGCGGGGACAAGGGCCCCCAGTCCAAGCTCTGTGTTTGGTGACCTGCGTGACCCCCCCGAGGGGTCCCACGTCTCCCCCGCAGCCCCCTCGCCATCCCCGGGGCAGCTGGGGCTTTGTCCCCGCTCCAGAGGCGGCTCATCCATCACGKCCCGGAGCCCCCGGCTGTCACAGGGGGAGCTGCTCTTTGGGGACATTGTTCCCGTGTCACCCTCCGGGTGTGTGCCGGCCATCCCCCTGCACAAAGGGCCGGGGGAGACACGGAGGGGCCGCGGGTGCTCGGGGTGGGGGCTCCAGGAGCCGAAATCCCCCACGGGGGGAAGGGACACGTCCCTGAGAGGTCCCCTCAAGTCCCCACGAACACCTCCAGGTCTCTTCCCTCCCCCCGAGGCCTGATTCATACGGKGGGGGGGGGATGCCCAAAACCTCGCGTGGGCAGACACAGCCCCCCACGCCCCCACATGATGCTGACGGGGGTGGGGGAGAAGAAACAGCCCCCCAAAAGGAGCAGAAACAAAGCTRGGGCAGCATGGTGCGTTCAGTTTGGGGGGCTGGAGCTTCAGCCCCTCCAGCCAGCAGGAGCCCCCACTTGCGCCGTGGGAAAGGAAGAGGGCTCCGGGGGGGCTGGCAGATTTATTTTCCTGCTGAGGTTTCCCCGAGCCGGTTCCAGCAGCGGGGCCAGGGCGGGGAGAAGGGGGCGACGGGGGATCGGGAGTGAAACCCAAGAAAGTGATAATTATCCTGAAATATTCGTTACGTATCCCCTAACCTGGAAAATATTCTGCTCCGGCAGCTCCCCGGCTGGCGAGGAGCGGGTCAGGCGGAGGGGAGCAGTGAGGGAGCTGGRTTTGATCCTGCCCAAAGCCCCGGGGACCCCCCCCGGCCGGTGTCCCCCGAGTTCCAGCCCCTGCGATGAGTCCTGGCCCTCCCCACCCCCGCTCASCGGGGACGCAGCTCCGCGCTGGGGGGCAAAGGGGCCCGAGATGAGGCCTGTGAGGATGGGACCCCCACACAGCGAGTCGTGCCTGGGCTGGCTTTGGGGACAGCGGCTCCGTGGGGCAGGTGAGCCTGAGGGTGCTTTTGGGATGTGGGGGGCAGGGACTGAAGGGGACCGAGGCGGTGGCRGAGTCCGTGCTTGGGGGGACCACCAGKGTGGGGAAACTGAGGCACGAARGAGGGGGACCCGCAGGGGCCGTGGGGGATCCCTCGGGAGCGGGACACGCTGCTCGGCCCCCTCTGATTCCTCAATGGGGCACCAACCACGAGAGCTTTGTTAAAAGGGGGAGCAGAGGGATCCCCCCGGCGCACGGCGGCCCCGGGCACCGCCACTGCCGGGCTGCAAGAGGAGATGAGGAGAAGCCCCCCCGCCCCTCCTACGCCGCCCCCAGCCCGAGGGAGCCCCGGAGGGACCCGCAGGGAACAGCGGGGCTCCACTCACCCAGAGCCTTCAGGAGCTCCTCGAAGTTTTCCGAGCTCTTCATCTTCCAGTTCCCGGAGAAGTTGGGCATCGCGGCTGCCGGCGTGGGGGACGCAGGAAGGGAAGCGAGGGGGGGAATAAGCGGTTCGAGGGATCCGCTGCACCCTCGGCACCGGCACCGGCCCCGCCGCTGGCTCGCTCCCTCCGTCCGTCCCGTCCCGCCCGCGCCGCCGTTTTATCGCCGGGCTGGTCCCACCCCCCGGCCCCGGCCCCGGCGCGGAGGCTCCGCGCTCACCTGCGGAGCCAGAGCCCAGAGGGAGCCCCCCGCCCCGATTTGCCGCGGGGGTGCAGCCTGGAGGCACCACCTGGTCTGCCTGTCCCCCCCAAACTCCTCCCATCCCACCGAGATCTGTACCCCCCTCATCTCCCTGCACCCCTCAGACTGCATCCCCCTGAGCTGCCTGYACCGCCCTAATCCCCACGCCCCCCTCCCCGAGCTGCCTGTACCCCACGCGTGCTGCACCCCCAGGAGCTGCTGCACCCCTTAAATGTGTCTGTACCCCCAAATCTCCCCCCATCCCCGAGCGGCGTGGCCGGTGCTGGTGCACRGGACACGCGTGTTTGCACAGGTGTGATGTTGGCACAGGCGTGTGCAGGTGCTCGTGTTCACTCGTACACGCGTGTGGACGCGAGTGTGCGCGCACACCAGTGACTTTCCCAGCCACACSGTCACGCACAAACTCACACGCGTGTCTGTGCACGCTCGTGTGCGTGCAGGGCAGGGGGGGCCGAGGTTGGGTGAGCTGCCAGGGGCAGGTGAAACGCCGGCCCCAGCCAGGGAACAAGCGCCCAGGGATTTCCCGAGGTTCCTGAGCCCTGGGAACCGCCGCGGGAAGGGCAGGTTGTGCCGCGGGGCCGGTTCTGGGCAAGAAAAGCAAGAAATGGCGTTTCTGGTTCAGCAGGAGCTGTGGAATGGAAGGAGAGAAAATTTCTTCTCCCGGTTTGGGGTGAAAAGGCTCCACGGAGCCCCCGGCGCCCCCCTCCTCACGGCCACATCCCCCCTGTGCCCCCCAGAACCTCCGGCTCAGGCCGGCGAGCCAAGTCCCGGCTTGCCGCATCCCTAATCCCCCGAAGAACAGGATTTCTCACCGAGCAGTGACACARCCTCACCTACAGCAGCGCCGAGGCCGTGCCAAAGGGGACAGAGACGGGCAGAGCCGCAGGGACTCGGGAAGGGGGTGCTGGTGAAGGGACACCCCAASCCCTTCMCCCCAGGGACGCAGGAGCTGCGTTCTCCCCAGCCCAGAGTCACAGGAGGGGCGGTGCTGTGGGTTTGCTCCAAATCTGGGGAAAATGAGGGGGGGGTTGGAAAAAGCATCTCCATTCCAGGAGAAGGGGGTGGAGGGGGTCTGGGGTGGGATCTGCCCGCAAACCCCTCGGGGCACCCCCGTCCTCCTCGTCCCGTGCTGGGTACCGCGACCCGGGGGGGGCAGTGAACGCCAGCACCGGCAGCCCCACATCTGGAAGGGATTCTGCCGGGAAGGGCGGGTGAAGCCTTCGCACTCCACCCTCCTCTCCCTCCCATSCCCGTGAAGCCCTGGGGTGGGCAGGCAAAGCACTGGCCCCAAATAACCCCCCCGGAGCGCCGGTCACCCCTGAGAAGGGCATAAATTCTCTGGGAGGCGGGTGGGGAGCCGTGTCCCAGTGCCAGGGCAGCAGCAGCTGGCTCAGCCTCTGGAAACATCCGGCACCATCCACCACCCGCACCCCCCTTCCCGGCAAAAAATCCTCACAAACCGCAGAAATCCCGAGCGCAGACTCTGTGTGTGTGTGTGTGTGTGGAGGGGGCTCCCCCAGCCCAGGCAGGGCTCCATCGCTGCCCCTGTACCCCCGCGGGACCCCCACCCCAAATGCTGTCGGTGCCCCACAGCCCCTCCTGGGAGGATGTGGCTGCTTGGGGATGTTGGGGACGTTCTCCCCCCTCCCCGGTGCCCGGGATCCACCCTCGCCCCATACAGGAGCCAAAGTTKTTGGGGGTCATCCCAATTTCCCCAGTGCGTTGAGAGASAGCATGGGTGGGGGGCTCCACTGTGGGGTGAAGCCTGAGCAAGGGCAGATCAGCCGTCGTCTCCGCCCCCGTGTCCCCACAAATCCTTCGCAGCTGGCGGGACGCAGCCSCCACCCCCCGCCTCTGGCCACGGCCACGGCCGCTGCGGAAATGAAACGCAGCTGGACGGCGCGACCGAGCCCGGCCCCTGCCCCGCGACCGATGGGACCCCCGGCTGTGGGGCGGGAGGGAACCCACGTGCCCCGAGACCTCTGCTGTGCTTCCCCAGCGGGACCCTGCCCTGAGCCGGGACCCCGAGCCACAGCCCCTGCCCGGGACCCCGATCCACGACCCCGATCCACAGCCCCTGCCCAGGACCCCGAGCCACAGACCCTGCCCTGAGCCGGGACCCCCGAGCCACAGCCCCTGCCCGGGACCCCGATCCACAGCCCCTGCCCAGGACCCCGAGCCACGACCCCAATCCACAGCCCCTGCCCAGGACCCCGAGCCACAGCCCCTGCCCAGGACCCCGAGCCACAGCCCCTGCCCAGGACCCCGAGCCACAGACCCTGCCCAGGACCCCGAGCCACAGCCCCTGCCCAGGACCCTCACTCAGCTCCAGCTGGTTCTGCTTCCCGACCCTGCCCCGGCTCTGGGACCTTTCCTCAGTCCCGGGACTCTTCCCCAGTCCTGGAACTCTGCCCCAGCCCCGGGACCCTTCCTCAGCCACGGGAACCCATCTGCTGTTCCAGCCCGGTCCCAAACCCCGAAGGGACCCCGGGGTGAGAGTCAAGAGAAGCCCCCGGGACCCTGCCCCGCATCCGAGGGCTGGGGGCCGGCCGGCTGCTTCTCATTTCCAGGGCCATAAACCCCTTTTAACGACCGGCCATTCATAACAGCTGTAAAGCCCCCTAATCACCGCCAAACGCAGCCCAGACACAAAGGCTCCCGCCTTGCTCCTCCGCCCTCCCACCTTCCTCTGCATTTTGGGGCTCTGACAGCTTTCCCACCCCCACCCGGGCCGTGGGGATGGGTGTGCGAGGCAGGAGCGGGAGGAACGAAACCCCCCCAGACCTCCGCAAGATGAGATGCTCGGGGGTCCACCGGCATGCGTGGTGACCCAGATCTGCGCGTTTTTAACCCCAAAAATAAAGGGGAAAGGGCCCCTCCCACCGCGGGGTCGCACACCCCAAAACCCTCCCTCGGGCTCCGGCGCCCCGAGCCAAGCGCAGCCACGTAAACACGAGGAAAAGCTGGAAAAAGTGACGCACGTCGGGGGCTCGGGGCAGCGTCCAGCCCGGCGGGGGCGGGGGAGAATCCCCCAAAGCTGCGAGCTCGGCACCGGCACCGGCACCGCTCCCGTTACAGCAAAACCAGGGAGCCGCCGATGGCTCGAGCAGAAAAGGGGGTGCGGGGGGCTGCCCAGAGCGGGGGAAGGGGCCAGCTCGTCCCTGGCATGAAGAGGAGGAGGAGGAAGAGCCCGCGGGACGCAGATGTCGGAGAGTGCCGGGTGACGGCCCGCCCGGAGCCCTCGACCACCGGAGACCTCACCCACCGGGGCGGGGGGGCTCCTCCCCACCCCCACGGAAGGGACGAGCTCTTCAATCATCTCTTTTTAATTAGGATTTTGCACATAAACCTTTCCGTTCAAAGCAGTTCGCGTCGGGCTCGGGCGCCTTCAGGGTACGGCCACCCCTCCGGGGCCGGGGGTGTCCCCGGGCCAGCGCGGGGGGGACTCGCCCGAGGGGGTCGGGGTCGTCCCCAGGGCAGCACGGGGTCCCGGGCAGGCGATGCTGCTCCCCACGGCCGGGTTTGTCCCGCCCCTTGCACAACAAGGAAGGTGGAACTTAAAACCTTCGACGAAAGCAGCTCCCAGGGCGGAGTGGGGACTTCCCGAGTCCCACCCGCTCCTACGCCGCATCCCAGGGCGCACCGGCGGCTCCTGGCGCTG
>CADDXX010000573.1:270453-280499 GCA_902810485.1 Alauda arvensis
CCTTCATCATCGTGAGTGTCACCAAGCTGTCCCCCTGGCTGTGCCCCCCTCCCGGCTGCGCTGCCCACGCTGACCCCGCTCCCCGCAGGATTTCTTCACCGATGGGCTGTGGGCACAGCTGCCCCCAGCCTGGCAGTCCGCCCTGGGCAGTGCCACCCCAGCGCAGCTGGCCGGGCTCCTGGGRGGCCGTGGGGGCCCAGGGGCTGCCTGGCCCCTGTCCCTCCTGGCCTTCGCCGCCGCTGCCCGGGCCCTCGCCTTCCCTCGGGGGTGCCCGGGAGGGGCCGCACATCCCCCGTGCCAGAGCTCCCGCCTGCACCCGCTGCTCCGCCGCCACGTCAAGCCCAAAAAGCAGCACGAGATCCAGCGCCTGGGCAAGGTGGGTGCCCCTCGCAGTGCCCTGAAAGCTCCCAACTTACCCCACAGCCTCCTTAACAGCCCCTGTTCCCCRCAGCTGCTGCAGAGGCTGAGCCAAGCCACCGGCTGCGAGCGTGTGGTGGATATTGGAGCAGGGCAGGTAAGAGCAGGGGGGACACGGAGGGGTCCCAGAGGATCCCCCCAGGCTGAGCTGAGCTTATGTCCCCCCCACAGGGCCACCTTTCCCGGTTCCTGGCCTTTGGCCTGGGGCTGTCGGTCACTGCAGTGGAGAGCGATGGCCGCCTGGTGGGCCAGGCTGAGCGCTTTGACCAGGAGCTGCTGCGGGAGCTGGGGAAAACGAGGGGRCACAAGAGACCCTCCCCACGCCCCCTCACCCCCCGGGCCCCTCAGCACGTGGCCGGGCGCCTGGACACTGCAGCTCCCTGGGGGGAGTTCCTGCTGCCCCCCAACCCGCCAGGACCCAGCCCTGCTGCCCGGAACCCACTGTGGGGCCTGGGAGGCTCTGAGGACAGGGGACAGGTGCTGGTGACAGGGCTCCACGCCTGCGGGGACCTGAGCCCGGCCCTGCTGCGCCACTTTGCCCGCAGCCCCGCCGTGGCYGCCGTGGCTTTGGTGGGCTGCTGCTACATGAAGCTGTCAACAGCTCCGCAGCCCCCCAGCTGCCTCCTGGGCTACCCCCTGAGCACTTGGGTGGCCGCACTGCCRGGCCACCAGCTGTCCTACCGGGCACGGGAGGCTGCATGCCATGCGCTGGAGGAGTACGAGGGGCGGCTGCGCGGGGGCAGCCCCCAGCTGCGTGCCCACTGCTACCGTGCCGTGCTCGAGAGCCTCATCCGCGCCGCCGACCCCGCCAAGAGGCACCTGGGCCTGCAGCCAGGCAGGAAGGCACATGCCCTCAGCTTCCCCCAGTGAGTCTGGGCGGGGGGAACCCCTTTGTGCATCCCCTGGTGGTCCCCAGTGAGGCTGGGGAGGTGGGATCGCTTTCTGGGACATCTGCTGGGCCTGAGTTTGGGAATGGAGGATCCTTTTCTGGGACATCTCTGAGCCCCCCATAAGTTTGGGGAGGGAGGTTTCTTTTCTGTAACTGCTTGTGAGTTTGGGGAGTGGGGGGACACCCTTCTCTGTGCCCTCCTGGCCCCACAGTAACATTGGGGAGGGAGGGGGACTCCCTTCTGGGACCCTTCTCATGAGTTTGTGGATGGGGGAGTCCTGCCTGGGACTCCCCTGCCCCCTTTCGTGACAGGTACGCCCACCTGGGGCTGCCCCTTGCGGGCCTGGACCCAGCGGGGTTCCTGCTGGACTCGGGGGCTGTGGGGGCCATGCTGGAGCAGCAGCACAAGGTGGTGGCRTTCTGCACCCTGGGGCAGCTTCTGGCACCTGCCGTGGAGACCCTCATCCTGCTCGACCGTCTGCTCTACCTGCGGGAGCAAGGTGGGCRTGGGCAGGGCTGCCAGGGCAATCCTCTTCCTCCTCTCTTTCCTCTCTCCACTCTCTAACTCTCCTTTGCCTTTTACCCAGGTTTCCACTGTGCCCTCGTGCCCCTCTTCAACCCCCGGTTTTCCCCACGGAACCTGGTGCTGGTGGCKGCAMGGACCCCGCTGGCCACAGTGCTGGCGGGGCTGGACAAGGACAGTGAGGACTGGGACAGCAGCAAGGATGACGATCTGGGGGAATCCGAGTCCCCCAGGGAGGGGCAGAGCCCCCACAGCCCTGGGCACAGATCACAATAAACCCAGGATTTGTATGGTCCAGGGCTGGCTGTGAGTGAGTCAGTGCAGCACCAAAAGCACTGCATGCTACAAGCACAGAAAACCAAGGCGGGGGTGTTTATTGCAGAGCCCAGCCCAGGGGCCTTCCCCCAGTTAATACCAGTAGGATTTCTTGGCCCGGCGYGTCTCCACGATCCCCATGGCATCCATGATCTCCTCCTCGAAGGTCTTCAGCGACGGCTGGTATGTCTTGGCCAGCGCATCCTCCTTCGACGTGTCCTTGGGGCCATCTGTGCGGGGAGGGGACAGCGCTAACCCCCTGTGTCCCCTGCCACATCCCCCCCCGGCCCCCGCTGCCACCCCACTCACCGATCCACTGCTCAGGGACGATGCCATCCTGGCGTGGCTGCGGGGGCACGGGCAGGATGCGGCCGCTGCGCAGCGACACGCGGACGCGCTCGCCCTCCTCTGTGTACCTCCACTCCACCTCYGTCGGCTTCCTGTGGGCACACGGCATTGGCAGGGGGCAGGACTGAGGTGGGGGGACAGCAGTGGGGTTCCCTCAGCACCCCCCCCAGGCTGATACCGGTCCTCAGGGTCCACCAGGCAGATCTGGCTGAGCAGCAGCGGTGCCTCGCTGGCGATGTAGGTGCCGGAGTATTTGGCAGTGCGGTTGACGTAGCGATAGTGCTGCGAGGGCACGGGGGTCACTGACAGCCTGTGGCCTCCACAGCCTTTCTACAGCCTCCTCCAGCCCTCCCTGCTCCAGCCTCACCGTGTTCAGTCCTTCCACCACCACCCAGTTGCGGGCTTGCACCACCTGCGTGACCGTGCCCTGCTTSCCCGTGTCCTTCCCGGCCAGCACCTGGACCTGCGTTGGAGAGAAGGGCAGAGATGGGATYCCCCCAGCCCAGCTGCCAGCCAGGGAGGGAACCTGGGGAAGGGGAGCCTTACCGTGTCACCCTTAAACACCTTCCAGTCGTCCTTGGCGATGGGTTTCACGAAGACCTTGCGGCGGCGCTGCCCCGGCGGGTTGCGGAGCCGGTCGGCCATGGAGTCGGGAGGCCACATGCCGTGCCGGTACCCCGGGGGCAGCCGGGGCCGTGCCGCGCTCAGCAGGGCCGAGAGCCGCATGGTGCTGGGGACCGGGAAATCAGGGGGGCCCCTTGGGGACACCCCTCATGGTCCCCATCATGTGTGTCCGGGGATGGGCGGGATGCAGGGGGTCGGCAGAGCCCACCCACCACCAAAGGGAGTCACCTCCACCCACCCAGGCCCTGAAAGAGCTTCCCTTGAAGAGAATCGGAGCGTCTGGCAGGGCAGCCCCCCACACACAAGGAATCCAGGGGATCACACAGATTCTTATCCCCACTGCCCTAAACGGGATCCAGGTACTGACAGAGCCATCCCTCACCCATGAAGGGACCCAGGGATCCCACAAGGCACACCCCAATCCAAAGGGTACCAGGTATCCTGCAAAGCACCCTGTACTCCCAAAGGGGACCCGTAGAGCCCCTCACTCCCCGAAAAGAAGCGAAGAGTCGCACAGAAACTTTTCCCTTTTCCCAGAGGGGARTCCCACAGACGGGGAGAGCACCCCACCAAAGAGGAGCCAGAGGTCCCACAGAGCCCATTCCCTCAATGGACACCGGCAGCGCCTCCTCCACCCCAGAAGGGCCCCATGGATATTGGATATTGTATATTGTATATTGTATATTGTATATTGTATATGGTAAACTCCCCCTTCACTCCCAAAGAGAAGCCGCAGAGTCCCCCATCACCTACAGGGAAGCCAGGACAGCACACCCCCTCCACCCCGCCATAAACGACACCCAGGCGTCCGGCAGAGCCCCAGCCACCCCCAAAAAGGCCCCAAGCCCTGACGGACCTCTCCAATCCCCCAGAAAGGTCCCGGCAGAGCCCCCGGCCCGTACAGAGCTGCCCGACCCCGACCCCGCTCACCTGAGGGGCCCGCGCCGCTCCCGCGCACCGGGGGGGCGTGGCCCAGAGAGGGGGTGGGCGTGGTCAAACGCGGGATGGGCGTGGCCCGGCGCGGCGCATGCCCGGACGCGGCGCTGCCGCGGCGCGCGACGCCGCCTGGGAGCGCTGCGGAGGCCGTGCCCGCCGCAGGGCACGCCGGGAGGCGCGGCGCGGGGCACGCCGGGAGCTGTAGTCCCGCCGCTCCCCGGTGTCCCTCGGCCCTCTGGGCCCCGCGGCGCTTCGGCCCACGGGGGAGCGGCTGCCGGGAGCTGTAGTCCCCGCCGGGACTCCATTTTCTGCCCTCCCTGTCCCCAGGGCTGGTCTCCACACTGTCCCTTCTGCAGGGAGCCGGGCACGGACAAATCGCCCCAGTTTGGCCTCTCCTCGCTGGGCTGTGTGTGTGGAGGCTGCCCAGAGAATGGGCTCGGCCCCAAGCCTGCCACAGCTCAAGGTGCGTCTGGACAAGGCCCTCGGGCACAGGATGCGATTTTGGAGTGTTCTGTGCAGGGCCCAGAGCTGGACTGGAAGATCCTGGCAGGTCCCTTCCTGCTCAGGGTATTCCACTGTTCTGATATAGAAGTTGAGCGTTTGGACAACGCTCCAGGACTGGGGGCATTTTGGGGTGTCCTGTGCAAGGCCAGGGCTCAATTATCCCTTCCAGCTCAGGATATTCCATGATTTCATGATCCTAAAGATCAAGGAGTGTTTAGACAATGCTCTTAGATGCTGGGATTTTGAGGTGTCATGTGCAGGGCCAGGAATAAGACTTGATCCTTCTGTATCCGTCCACCTCAGGGCATTCTGTGATTCTGTAGTTCCTATTTTAGCTCCCCTCCAAAACCTTCCCCTGGCTCTTTCCCTGCCCCAGCCCCATCTCTCCCTCTGGTCCATGTGCTCTCTCTCCGCATCCCAGAGGGGCTCTGACAGCCCCATCTCTCTGGGCAGCCCAAAACCACCTGTGCCAAGGGGATCCAGGGGCTAAATCCAGGGCCCACAAAGCGCTTTAAAAAGGCAAGATTTGCTTTTATTTCAAATCAATTGCTCAGCCCCGAGGAATCACTAATACAAAGCGTGCGCCCACAGCAGGGCAGGCACGGAGCACTCGGGGTCAGTACCGGGCTGCTCTGCATTCCTCTGGTTTTTTGTAGGCTTTTTTTTTTTTTTTTTTTTTTTTTAAATTTCATCTTGGGGTGGTTTCTCTCGTCCGGAGCTCCGGACGCGACGAACCGGCGTGGAAAACACGGGGCAGCACCCAGGACCCGGCAGGGAAGGATCAGCTYGCCGGGGAAGCCACTACAGACTGTGGAGGCCAAGAAGAGAGCCAGGTTCTTGGTCAGAACCCTGTGGTGCCAGGGATGCCCCCAAGGCCTGGAGGCTGTGGGGACAGGGGTCATTGCACCACCCTCACCTCTCCTTGTGGTCTCTGACCTCCTCCTTGCCCTCCTGCTTGGCTTCGTTGGTGTCTGGTGCGTCAGCAGTGTCGCTGTTCTTCTCCCCTTCACCCGGGTTGGCTTTGGGCTCCTCTTTGGGGGCCTCTTCGTTGTCCACCTTCTTGTCCCCTTCCTGCCCTTCTGCATCCTTGGGGCGTTTGGGGGAGTCCTGGGCCRGGGGGGGAGCTCAGGTCAGCTCAGCCCCCATCACCCAGACCCTCCCCATACCCAGCAGCCCACCCAGTACCTCCAAAGCATCTTCTGCTTTCCTCTTGATCCCGCCTTTCTCGTTCTTCTCCTTGGACTGCTCATCGATCACCAGCTTGCCCTCCTCATCGCTGCTGCCCTCTGCGTTGCCCTTCTTCTCCCCGTCTCCCTCCGGCTCCCGCTCGGCCGCCTCGGGGCAGCTCTTCTTCTGGGTGGGCTGTGAGAACAGGGGGGKTTCACAGAGGGCAGCCAGGAAGGAGGAATGGAGGGGGGGGAGGTGGGACGGAGGCCCCCCCAGCTCATGACCCACCTGGTAACCGGAGGCTTTGACTGTGGGGTTGTTCTCRATCTCCCACAGGCCTTCACTGAACCCTTTCCGCTTGTTGGGTTTYCCAAACTTCTCCTTGCACTCCTCGTAGGGGAAGAGGTCTTTGGGCCCCAGGAATGCCCTGTGCCAGGGGAAAAGAATGAGGGGTTGGGACCAGGAGGGATCTCACCTTTCCCAAACTCACTGGTACCATCCTCCCTGCGAGGCCCAGCTCCCACTCACGTTTCGTGGGTCCCGAAGAAGAAGACTTGGTACTTATTGGAGGAGGATTTGACTGCAGCTTCTGGCATCTCATCAATCTGCGTGACACAAAGGACAGGGTGAGAGGAGAGGAACCCCTGGGGTTCCAAGACATCACCCCCCTTCCAGAAAGGAAAACGTGATTCCCTGGGAATTCRCCCACCATCCAGAGACAGTGCTGGCAAGAASTGGYCAGTAGAACMAGTGGTTGTGCCCACTGGTGTGGGGGCCAGCAGGGCTGGCCTTCTCCCATCCCCTCCCCCCTTAAGCTCTTGTCTAGACCAGCTCAGACACACTCAGCAAATTCAGGCCCTGCCAGCGGTGCCAGTGCAGCCACAGGCGTCACCTCCAGCCTGRGCCAGGAATGAGGTGCCTGGGGGGACGCCGTCCTCCTGCTGGGACACCCTGGCCAAAATGGGGTCACCAGACAAGGGGACAGCCTGGCCAGGGCTGTGGGGTCAAGCAGCAGCCGGTGTCAAGCCCACAGGCAGGTGCTGCTCCACTGAGCGTGAATAATCCCGAGGCGCCAAGCGGGAACGGAGCGAAAGCAACTCCGGCTGCTTTTTATAGCATCTAAAAATAACCCCCCCTGCAGCCAGCAGCCATAAATTCCCTGAGAAAACCTCAAAGGGAGGTGGAAGGAGCTGAAGGAGGATGTGGGTGGGGGTCTTGGGGCAGGCGCCAGCACGTCACCGGGGAGGGAAGGTGCCAGCGCAGATGGSCAGGATGCTGGGTCCCATTCCCAGMGCTCTGCTGACTCATGGCACAGCCTCTCCTAAGTCACCATGACCCTCACAGCTTGCTGAGCCTCAGTTTCCCCAGCCAGCAGGGCTGGGGTGTTGTGACAGGGTGGACCTGGCCAAGAGTTTCTCCCGGTTTCCTTCCCAGAGCTGGGAATGGAACTAACACTTGCCCCTGTGCTGAGGGGCAATGCTAGCACAGCCCCAGGGGCAGATGGAGGGGATGGGACTCTGGGAGGGGYTCTGTCCAGGGACCAGAATGTGGGGGATGGTCGGTGGGATGTCTTTGGGCCATCCCCACTGCCCAAATGTGGTTCAGGGTATCCAGGCTGTCCTGCATCAGGATCCAGGGGGTGTTTCGGGATTGATGAAATGCTCCCACCCAGCGCCCCGGGGGCTACTGGGACTGCCATGCCCCAATGCTGCCTGTTCCTCACAGGCACGGGGACATTSCAGGAGCAGGGATGCTCCCCAGCAGAGCAAAGGTCAGTCTGGCCCTTGCAGCAGTCCCCAGTGGGACCCTGGCCCATGGTGGCAGCTGGGAGCAGCAGCTCCGTCCCTGCATGGCACCGAAGGCGGAGGAGGAGGGGATGATGTGACTCAGAGGGGAGGCCACCAGCCCAGCCCAGCCCAGCCCCGCCATCCCACACACCACATTCCTGCAGGTCACTCCTGGGACAATGTGGCAAAGGCCCCCAGAGCCCCAAGGAACCCAGATCCCCCCCACCACCAGGTTTGGACAAGGATCCCACAGCCCCTTGCAGTGCCAGGACCCTGATGGAGATCCCCCAGTTGTACCATTCCCTGAGCAAGTTTCCAAATCTCCTTCCCCAAGGAAAAGCAGCACATTCAGAGGCACGGGCAGCAGGTCCAGGGATGGCTGCCCTGTGGCACTGTGTCCCCAAGCCCACTRCTGCCTGTCCCCAGCCCATGAACTGAGGGGCTCCATGGCACAGGGGAAAGCTGGGATCCCGCTGACAATGGGATTCTGTGCACAGCCCATTCCTGCCAGCACCAGCCCTTTATCAGCCCCTTCTGCACCCCGAGGGGATGCGGTGGCTCTATCTGCATGGGCAGGCAGGGACCGGGGTGTGGGGACATGGGGCAGGCGGGTGACACCCCWTCAGGGACACTGATAGTGCAGGCGGGTGCAAACCCACCCAAAAACCCCGGACTGCCCAAAGYGCCCCGTGATGGGGGCCCAGGGCTCGTGGCACTGTCACGCCCCAYGTCTGTTTGTCCATCCCTGTTGCTCACTGGACAGTGGCAGTGGGGGGAGACAGGGCTACCGTGCCAGGGTAAAGTCCACGATGCCCATTTCCGTGCCCCCGCCAGCTCCTGCAAATGGCACTGGTGTTACAGCCCGGCCTTGCCCAGGGACCTGCATCGGGAAGCTGKGGGGGGATCTGAAAATGGGCTGGGACAGGCCCCCCGGGAGGGGAAGCTCTGGAGCGTGGCAGGGGAGGGACAGGCACGTACCCCTGCTCTGGACTCTGCCCCCAACCTCTGCTCTTCACCTTTGCAACTGGTCCATGGAGCACGGCTGGATGCAGCCTGCCCTGCACTGGCCATGGGGGCTGGGAGCAGCCCCCTCCCTGCCTCAGTTTCCCCACTGCAGGACAAGGCTGGCAGCGAGGAGCTGGCTGCCRGGAAGGGGAATTATTGGAATTAACTCAYGTGGGTCACACRCAGTTGATGRAGCATATGGAGAGGCCTGTGGCATCCCTGAGACCCATGGGTGCACCCACACRCTCCCCAAGGCTCTCCTCAGCCCTGGGGCCATCACTGGGCCCCATCCAAGCACCAGGCTGGCAACGGGCAGCAAATTACCTGGAGTCTGCTCCAGAGAGTATGACCAGCAGGATCCTGACCCCCACCACACACACACCCAGCCATGGGAATAGGAGATGCTCAGGGAGGGGGATGTCAGTGGTGCTGGTGCTTCGTCCCCTGCCATGCCCCCATGCTGTCCCAGAGCTCTGCATGGGAAGAGGGGCTGTGGATCCCACCACAGCAGCAGGGAAGCACCAAGGGGGAGTTGACAACGAGGGTCTGGAATAAGGAACCCTGCAGAGAAGAGGYGAGGGGAAGAGGGAGGCAAGCATCATCTTCCAGGTACCAGCAACTCATCTCCCCACTCTCACTCCTCAGTTTCCCCTCTGTTTAATGCTGCCCCGCTCAGGGAGAGGTTTCCACTGGAGGCGGGGACTGAGCTGCTGGTGTTGGGGGACGGTGCCAGGTGCYATCCCCAGGGAACAGGTCAGGGGAACAACCCTTCCCCCGCCGTGCTGCCAGCTCCCCCCTCCATTCCTTCCCGTATCTCCCYGCTCCAGCCACACCTGGTTGGAAACAAATATCCCAGCAAACGCCACGCGTGGCCGGCTAACATTTCATCACAACACCTGATTAGTCACGGGCGAGCCCTGCCTGCTTCACCCCGACCGATTAGTCACGGCGGGGAGGGCTGCACTACAAACCCCCCCAAAAATCAACCAGCCCCCTGGGCTTGGGGCTTGCTTCCAGAGGGGGGAAAAGCTGTTCCCCGCCTGCCCCAGTAGCCCCGAAACGCTGCTGCCGTGGTGGCAGCGAAACCAGGCGCCGGGAGATGAGTGGGGCGTGAAACCCGAGCGGGTCTGGGCGCACTCAGGCGCTAATTCGGTCCCCTCCCGGGAGCTGAGCCCGGCACGAAGCTTTGCGAGCCCCGACCCGGCATCACCCCCGGCGACCCAGCGGCTTTTCGGGACCTGGGGGCGATGAGACGGATGGAGGAGGATGGGGGACAGCGGGGCTGTGCTGGGGGGGCCAGGGGAGCATCGCTGTCCCCCCCGGGGGAGAAGCTGCGGTGGAAAAGCAAGGCGGTGGTGGAAGCAGGCGCCGGGCTCCCAGGGATCCCTGTGGCTCCTCCTCGCAAAGCCGCTTTCAAATGCGCGTTGGGAGGCCAGTGCCAAATCCGAACGGCTCCCAACCCCCCTCCCGGCCTCCCCGCCAGAACCCGACAAACCAAACAAAAGTTATTCAAATCCGGGAGAGGAAGGAG
>CADDXX010000573.1:282082-309126 GCA_902810485.1 Alauda arvensis
CCTCCCTAATCCGAAGGGGGGAGGCGCGGAGGCAGCGGCTGCTCTGCCCCCCGGCGCGGAGCCCGGGCGGGGGGCGGCGGTGCCGGGGTCAGCGGCGGAGCGGCGCGGCGGCGAAGGGCCCGAGCCCCATGCGGTTGTTTGTGTTTGAAATTCAATTGCTCCCTCCCTCCGCCGCCAACCCCCCTCCCCCCTTCTTCCCTTTCCCCTTCCCCTTCCCCTTCCTCCTCCTCCTCCTCCTCCTCCTGCTGCCGGTGGATGCGCTCGGAGCTCGCAGCGCTGCCTGGGCGCTCACACCCACCGCCCGCCCACGGAGCCGCCTGCCTTGCGCGGAGCCGGCCCCCAAAAAACACCCAAAATGTGCCCGGCTGCAGGTGGCGGGGATGCTGCCAGCCGCGACGTGTCACGAGGGAACSGGGACTCAACCCCGGGGTGACACCGGAGGGACACGCCGTGTTGAAATGGAGCGGTCCGGCGTAGAAAGCGGTGCGAATCCGGTCCAAAAATCGATGTGAAACGGCGGAAAACGGGTGTAAAGTCATGGAAAAACACGTGCAAAACGGTGGAAAAGCAGTGTAAAGCAGCACAAAAATGGTGKAAAAGCATGTAAAGCAGTGCAAAAGTATGATGTGAAACTGTGAAAAGCAGGTGTTAAATTGCATAAGCAGTGTAAAACAGCATCAAAATGATGTGAACCCCTTTAAAACAGTGGAAAACTGACATAAAATAATATAAAGCAGTGCAAAATTATAATAAGGCTATGTAAAACAGTGCAAAGCTGTTTTTAAACCAATGTAAAGCAGTGCAAGACCAGTGTGAGAGCACAAAACCAGTGTGAGAGCACAAAACCGGTGTAAATCTGTTTTTAAACAGCGCAAAATTGCTGTATAACAACGTACACGGTGAAACCATCTAAAACAGTGCAAAATGTGCAAACCAGCGCAAAACCAGTCTAAACCCAGTGTAAAATTATGTAAACCTGGTGTAGTGGCATCCGTAAAAATCCCACATCCTGGCTGTAGCTGAATAGGTGATAGAAGATTGAGATCTGCCTTTGAAACGAGAGAAAATCAAGCATTGTGAGCATTTGGTGCCCACCCAGGGTCTCCTCGGCCTCATTCATCCCCAGCAGAACAAAGAATTTTTCCTTAAAAGCCTCCTGCAGAGCCTCGGCTGGAGCTGCTTAAGGATGGTGCATGGGAAATCTCTGGATGCCTGGGGAGGAGGTTTGGGTCCCAGCCAGCCTTGGCGTGGGGTTACAGGGTGACAAAGTCACCAGGGGAGTAAATAAATTGTCACCTTGGTCCCTGCTTCAGACTGAACCTGGGTGCTGCTGTTGGGCCCAACCAAACASTCGGGATTAAATTAAACACAGATTAAATCCTTTGCAAGACCACAACCTCCACCCTGGCCTGGCAGTTGGGGTTCCTGGGCTGGGCTCTTTTCTTTCCATCCCAGYGTGCTTTCCTTGGCTTTAATTTCTCCTAACAAGCTGCAAAGTAACACAAATAAATAATCCACAGGGTCACAGCTGACAGCAGGATCCTGCTGCCCGGGGGTGAGAGCAGTCTCAATCTCCACCTGCAATGGAAAAATGGACAAAAGGCTGAGCAAAACAAGGATTCCTCCCTCTTTCTCCACAGCAGGAGCCAGACCTTGTTTAAACCGAGTCCCTCCTCTCCCTGCCAGATTCCTTGTTGATTTTCCTCAGCAGAGGGAAGGGAAGGAGGTGCCTCGTGGTGCTTCTCAGGGAATCACCCGTTTCCCTTTTTCTAAATCCTAAAAATTTACAAACGTGGACGCTTAGGAAGGAGTGAAAAAAATCTGCCAACCAATCCCCAGGATTATCTTTAYGGTCACTTCCAGCCCAAACTATGACACTGAGAGCAAGGGGCGTTTTGCTGGGGAAGTGGCACCAATGCTGGGCTTGATCCACAAAAAATCCCCATCTCCATTTCGGTTTCCTTGGGATTTTTAGAACGGTTTGGAGGAGCTGTGAAAGGAGAGGGCTTTGACACATTTTGGGGTTCAACCCCTGTGATGGGGTTTCACTCTTTCAGCCACACTCGTGTGCGTCACGACAAAGTTGATGGTATATCTCTTCTGAGATAACTTTAAATTGTGGTGAGCGGTTGTTTTCTTGTGCTTGGAAGAAAGGATCAGAGTTTTTGGGCTGCAGTTTGAAGATGTTTATTTTGAAGTCTTTATTTCTAAATTTTGTGAAGCTAGYGTGGTGTTTACAAGGAGTTGGAAAAGTGAATTTTGCCCGCCCCGGAACATCACTTAGGTTTTTATAATTTAAATTATGTTAATATTGTTTTCTTTTAAAATTTAATAACTAAAATTTAAGTTACGCAGTGAAATTACACTTTTACTCAATTTTAAAAACTCAACTTTAAAAACTCAACACTCTGTAAAAGGAAAAGGAAGAGAAGAACAGGAAAATGTGACTTTATTACATTGATCTGCTTCTATATGTGTTCAATAATAAGAATACAGAGAAATCCAAAACTAATATCTACACACTTAGCGATATAATAAAAAACACACTAATTAAACTTTTGTGTCATCTAAATCTTCAGACAGCTTTGGAAGCTTTCTCTAAGGTGTCAGAYTAAAGCYAAWGCCATCTTTCAAGCAGGCTGTGTGAGTTAAACTCCTTTGTCTTGGCTGTTGCTCATTCAGAGAAATACTCYGGTCTCCCACACMRAGTCTTGCTGTTTCTGGTGGACGTGGAACCCACATTGGCAGGGGAAGAGGCTCCTGAAGAGAGGCCACAGGGATGCCTTCCTTCTTCTCATCATCCTCCTCGGTGTCCTTGTGCTGGCATTGCCTGGCTTTGCCCTCGCGGGTCACAGCCGTGTAAGGAGTGGGGGAAAACGTAACTCCTGGAATCCTCCCGTGCCTGTCCCTCCCGCTTCCCCAAGGCCTCCATGCCTATTTTTAATGCTGTATTTTTAATGCTGTATTTTTAATACTGTGTTTTTAACAGTCCTCAGCCCTCCAGAGCAGGCCAGGAGGGGTGGGACAGGGCGCGTTGGCTGGATCTCACACCGTTCCAAACGACAGAGGGTTCAAAATACGCTCATTTATCTCCGTTTTGCTTTAATTACTTGTGCTGGTATTCRCAGCAGCTCCGCAAATCGCTTCGCTGGGTGTTGGGGACCCAAATTCGAGCCGAGCTCGCTGCTTATTAAGGCCAGAAGGGCCCAGAAGGAGGTCAAAGGCATCAACCTGAAAACCAGCAAAGTACCAGGGAGRTGAACAGGGCCAGGCCTCCTGCATCCAGTCCAGCAGCTCACAGCACTGATCCTACCCCAAACCACCCCGTGATTAAAGGATGGAAGGCAGGGAGAGCCCCTGGAGACCCCCAGTCCGTGTCCCACAGTGATGCTGCACTGGGGACACACCAGAGCTCCAGTTCCAGCACAGGGCTTGGTTTGGCAATGAATCGAGTGGCTTCGCAGGGGTGGGTTGTGCCTTCCCACCTCTTCGGCCTGGTCTCCATCCTTGTCCCCATTCCCTTCCCCGTCCCCAGGGGCCTTCCCGCATCCCCCCTTGTGCTTGGGCCTTGTCCCGGTCCCGCCGCGTGGCACCGCAGACTACATCTCCCATGGTGCCTCGCGGCGGGGGGCAGAGAGGGAGGCGGGCGCGCCGCTGCTCGCGAGGCACGCCGGGAGTTGTAGTCCGGCGTCTCTGCAGCGCGGGGAGCGGGGCGCTGCCGGCAGCCATTACCGGGAGCGCGGAGCCGCCGCTGTCGCCTGGCCTCGCTCCGCGGCCCCGCCGCCGCAGCGGGGAGGGGCCGCCATGGCGGCGTAGCCTCGCCCCTGCCCGCCCCTTCCTCCCCGCTGCGGGCGCGGAAGGTGCGGCGGCGGCGCGGCCTAGCGCGGAGGGTGGATCCCCGGGCTCGCGTAGCGSCTGCTGCCCGCCAAGGGCCGCCCTCCCCGGGGCCATGTCCCTCGTGGCCTACGCCAGCAGCGAGGAGGACAGCGATGCGGAGGAGCCTGCGGGCGAGGAGGAGGAAGCCGCCGACTCTCCCCCAGCCGCAGCCGAGCAGCCCTCGCCCCGGGGGCTTTTCGCCGCGCTGCCCCCACCCCGAACCTCCGCCGTGCCCCCGTCGTTCCTCACGGGCCCCCCGCCCKCTGTGAGCGGCTTGGGCAGCGCCTCGCCGGGCCGGGTGGGCACCGAGAGCCCCCGCGAGGCCGCCGGCAGCGGGGACGGCTCCGCAGAGCCCCCCCGGCCTCGGGGGCTGCTCCTGCCGCCCCCCAGGAACGCGGGCACCGCCGCCTCCCCCCTCAGCCCGCCCCCCGCTGCCTCCCCCGGGGCGGGCTTGGGCCTCCCCAAGCCAAAGAAGAGGACGGAGCCGGTGCGGATCGCGGCGCCCGAGCTGCACAAGGGGGATGTGAGTATGGAGCAAACCCCTTCCTTGAGTCCTTCGTGGGGTGAAACCCACTCGCGGTTCTTCCCTCCCGAGGTACCGGGATCTATTGTTGTGTCATCCACCGGGGRGATTTGTCCTGGCTGTGTGCCCTAATCCTAAAGCGCTTTGCAGAATTAAACTGGTATAGAAACCTTATTTATAATGGTAATGCAGCCAAACCCGGATTATCTGCACCCTTCTTTATTCCTGGAGTGAACGAGTTGATGATGTGGAGCTGCAGGGCGTTGTAGCCCAAAAAAAAAGTCTTTTGTTTGCTGTGCGGATGATAAATTTTTCAATCAGTTTATTGCTTATTTGTCTAAAGGCTTCAGGCATCTTCCAAACTTTTAGGTGATCATTTTCCTCTCATTTTTGTGGGTTTTTTTTTTGGAATTACTGTGCCTTGCAGAGCTTGTGAACCCAGTCAGTGAGAGCAGGGAGAGGCAGGTCCCTGTCCACCTGGTTTTTAAGTCAGGATCCCTACTGATCAGGTGTCATCCTCTCGTCCCGCTGCTCATTTCCTCTGGAACAGCACTGTCACCGACTCATGGAATGGTTTAGCTTGGAAGGGACCTTAATGCTCWYCTTGTTCCACTCCCCTGCCATGGCAGGGACACCTTCCACTCTCCCAGGTTGCTYCARCCTGGCTTTGGACACTTCCAGGGATGGGGCAGCTTCTCTGCACACCCYGTGCCAGGGCCTCACCACCCTCACWGAAGAATTTKTTCCTAATAYCTCATCTAAACCAGCACCTGGAATCCTGGAATGGCTTGGGGTYATTTCCATGAGGACAGGTGGCTTGAAGAAGGATTTACAGACAGTGTCCAATAACAGTGGCCTGGCAGTACTTTGGGGGAGCCCAGATGAAGTCAGTGCTGTTGCTTTGCTGGAAGAGACTGGGGAGGGGTCACGGGAAGAGGGGGAGAGGACACAGGTTCTCCATCCCCTCCTGAACACCCAATAACCATCCCAGTCTGGCAAATTCCACACCCAGAGCTCTGGAGGTTCAGCCTTTGGGACAGAGAGTATCTTAAACTGGAGCTGGTCTGAGCAGTTCCCACTTGGGATTCCTGGAGGTCCTCAGTTGTTCCCTCTTTCTCCTTAAAATCCCTCCCATCGTTGTAGTTCATCCCCTGGAGATGCTCCAGGGCAGTTGCAGTGTCTCCTCTCTCCCAAACCAACAGGTGGGTGTACAGTCACTCTCRATGTTCTTTATTTACACATATTCCTTTTCTTTCCCTGGTTTATGATTTGGAGGTAAACTGGCTCAAGTCCTCAATCCCTGTTGCCTCTTCCAAGTTCTCTGAGGAGCCATGAAATTAAAAGATACTTAGGGCTCTTTTCTTTGATGCAAAACTCAAATTTAACTGAATATYTAGCAATTTCAGCATTATTGGGATCAATTCTCTGTACCCCTGCAGTGAACTTTACACCCTTTGTGTGGTTTGTGCTTCCTCTCCAATAACTCTGTTGTCTGTCCCTCTGAAGGAAAGCCCTGACCTGTTGCTATGCACCTGCAGTTCTTCTTCTCCCTGTGGGTTTATTTTCCTGGGATTTATTAATATAACTTTTGTAGTTTAATGTCTCAGGTTTGTGCTGAGCTCTGGTTTTCTCTCTCAGTCAGATTCAGAGGAAGATGAACCAGCAAAGAAAAAAAATACTCTTCAGGTAAATAACAGGGGCACTTGGTTAAACAGTTGTGATGGGAAAAAAGTGTTTGACTGTGACCAGTTTTGGACTTAGGCTTGTGCAAATCATCCACTCTGATTACCTCATGGCTTTAGGGCTATTCCTGAAATCCCGTGGGTTTTCAAGTCCTTTTTCTTTTGGGCAATTTCACCAATTTAAATCTTGGTAAAACAGGCGTTAATTTGGGAATTGGGCAGATATTTCCCTTCAAAATCCCCCTGGCCTTTTGTGCAGTGCATTCAGAGTGGCCAAGCAGCAAGACACCCACAAGAAGTGTTAGAACTGGGGGGGATAATTGGCATGAAGTCAGGAGAAGTGAAAATAATCTCACTCTTTTCTTCCTGTGATGCATTTGTCCTGCATGGATGTCACCAGGGACGCAGCGAGGGCTCCGGTTTGTCCGCTTTGCTTCCTCAGCCCAAAAACATGACAGTGAAAGAGCCCAACCGGTTACTGCTGCCCTACGCCTTCTCCAGGAAGGCAGGAGAAAACTCCTCCGACTCCAAGCCTGCCAAGGCCCCGAGTTCTTCCTCCAAAGCCAAACCCGTGCCCAAGCCGGCCGTGCCCACRACTCCGTCCCCGTCGGCGATCAAAGCCGCGGCCAAGAGCGCGGCGCTGCAGGTAACCAGGCAGATCACCCAGGAGGAGGAGGACAGCGACGAGGAGGTGCAGCCAGAGAACTACTTCTCCTTGTCCGACAGGAGCGAGCCCAGCGCCGTGGGCGCTGAGCCCTACCTGTACCCCGGCACGGGGGGGTCGGAGGACCCTCCTCCCGGGACGGAGCCGGAGCCCCAGTTCCAGGATGCGGCCGCTAACGCCCCTCTGGAGTTCAAGACGGCTGCGGGCTCCAGCGGGGTTCAGCACAGCTGGGCACCCAAACCCGGCGAGGACTACGGCAGCCACCCCTATGGGCAGTTCCCCCCTGCCTATGGCGAGCCTGGGAGCTACTACCAGGTGGGTTCGCTGGCCAGAGGTGAAGGGATGGGCTCTGGACAGGTACTTGAGTGAGTGGCTCAAGTTTAGGTACTGGCTGCTCCTGGGAATGCAGCCTTTGTGAGCTGCCTGGGACATGGGGCAGGGAATGCAGCCCTTGGGAGCTGCCTGGGACATGGGGCAGGGAATGCAGCCTGTGTGAGCTGCCTGGGACATGGGGCAGGGAATGCAGCCCTTGGGAGTTACTTGGGACATGGGGCAGGGAATGCAGCCCTTGGGAGCTGCCTGGGACATGGAATACAGCTCTTGGGAGTTACTTGGGATATGGAGCAGGGAATGCAGCCTTTGTGAGCTGCCTGGGACATGGGGCAGGGAATGCAGCCTTTGTGAGCTGCCTGGGACATGGGACAGACAATCCAGCCTGTGTGAGATACCTGGGGCACAGGGCAGGGAATCCAGCACGAGCTGTCTGGGATAGGGAGCCATAGCACTGGGCACAAGGGGAGTCCTATGGCGTGAGAGCTCCAGATGTTCTTTGCTGGACAGATGTTTGATGGCTGCACTCCTCTGAAAAYGCCCTGGATGTGAGGGTGCAGAGTCAAGGCTCCCTGGAGCTAGTGTCTGARCCCAGGTTGTTTCTAATAATTCATAGAATTCCAGACTGGTTTGGGTTGGAAGAGACCTTGAAGCCCACCCAGTCCCACCCCATGCCATGAACAGGGACACCTCCCACTGGCCCAGGCTGCTCCAAGCCCTGTCCAACCTGGCAYTGAGCACTTCAAGGGATGGAGCAGCCACAGCTCCTCTGGGCAGCCTGTGCCAGGGACTCACTGCCCTTAAAGGGAAGAATTCCTTTCCAATATCCCATCTAACCTTGCCCTCTGGCAGCAGGAAGCCAGTCCCCCTTGTCCCATCACTCCAGACTTTATGTTAAGTCCCTCAAAGCATTTGTTGGTTTTTTCCTCTAATGGAATCAGCCCACAGGGCAGTCTATGGCTTGGTGCTACTCCAGGCTTGCTCTCACAACAAACTGGTTTCCCTTTCCCTGCCAGGATTACTACAGCAGTGGSTACTACCCAGAAGTGGAAGCAGCCCAGGCCCCACCACAGGAGACAAGCACTGACTCCTCCTTCATCGACGACGAAGCGGTTGGCACTTCATTGTCTGTCCCCCTGTGGATTTTGGCTTTGAGCTCTGCCAGAACACAGGACCTGCTTGGTTTCCAGCCTGTGTTTCCAGTGGCTTGGGCTGGGTAGTTTTTCCAGGGGGGCCTCGTGCTGTGTTATGGACACTTGTGGAGTCCTTCTCACAGTCCTGCTCCAGCTGGGTCTGCAGGCCTGATAAGTACAGAATAGAATSAATTGTTGAGGTTGGAAAARGCTCCAAGACCACCAGGTGCAACCATTCCCCAGCACTGTCAAGGCCACCACTAAACAATGTCCCCAAGTGCCACATCCACACGGCTTTTAAATCCTTCTGGGGGTGGGGAGTTCACCCCTGCCTTGGGCAGCCTGTGCCAGGGCTGCACAACCCTCTGGGTGTAGGAATTTTTCCTACATCCAACCTAACCCTCCCCTGGCACAACTTGAGGTCATTTTCTCTTGTCCTGTCCCTTGTTCTCTGGGAGCAGAGCTCAATCCCCCACTGGCTGCACCTTCCTGTCATGGAATTGTGCAGAGCCAGAAGGTCCCCCCTGAGCCTCCTTTCCTCCAGGCTGAGTCCCCTCAGTTGCTCCAGCCCCTTTCCCAGCTCTGTTTGCTTSTCTGGACACACTCCAGCTCCTCTTTCTTTCATGAGGGGCCCAAACTGACCCTAGGAYTGGAGGTACCTCAGCAGTGCCAGCTCAGGGATGGGCACTGCCCTTGTCCTGTGGTTGCACAGTGGCTGCTGCAGAGCAGGTGAATGTGTTGGCAGCAAAACTTGAAGAGGTTTTTCTGTGGCTCTTAAAATGAGAGACTCAGGGCTCCTGAGCAAGCCTGGAAGCAGGAGGAAATGCTGTTTTCTGCATAATGAGATGATAACATTCATGCTAAGTAGTTTTGGATGTACAGCAAGCCAAAACTCTCCAAAAGATCAAAACCCTGGCTAGSAAACTGTTGCTGTGCCTCGTGTCAGGTCAGCATTGGGTGTAATTCCAGCTCTTCTGTTCTTCCTTCAGTTCAAGCGTCTGCAAGGCAAAAGGAATCGTGGGAGGGAAGAGATCAACTTTGTGGACATCAAAGGTGACGACCAGCTGAGCGGGGCCCAGCAGTGGCTGACCAAATCTTTGACAGAGGAGAAGACCATGAAGTCATTCAGCAAGGTGGGATGGAGGGCAAGGGCTGTGGTTGGAGCTCAGTGCCCAGAGCAGCCCCAGCTGATCTGTGTTGGATGCTGGGCAGTCACCAGGGAGGGGAACAGGGACCTGGGAAATAATGACAGCAGAGTTCCTCAGAACTTGGTGTGTAGGTGGGATGGGCCAGCCAGGAAGTGCTTCAGCTGAAGGAATCTGCAGTTTAATAGAGAACAAATGCTGCTTGGGATGGCTGTGTGCAGGCCCCTGTCTTGGTTTGCTGTCCAGGGAAGTGCCTCTCCAGGTGTTAACACTTCACCTCTTTCTGCTTTCCAGAAAAAAGGAGATCAGCCCACAGGACAACAAAGGAGAAAACACCAGATCACCTACCTGATCCATCAGGTGAGTGGCTGCCCTGTGCTGTATGAGCTGATCCAGGCAGAATTGCTGGGTTTGTTCTTGGCAACACAAGGCTGGGGTGGTGGAGCTGCTCCTCCAGGACCAGGGGCTGTCCCTAAGAACCTCCTGAGTCCTGGTGAGACCCAGTGGGGCCAGAGGTGAGTCCTGGCCCTGAGGGGGTCCCAGCCCTGAGCTTTCAGCTTTGCTTTGCCCTTCCTGCATGTTCTGAGGCCCTGGGATCCTGCCCTGGATTCTGGCCCGGGGTTGGCTGATGAGCCCATCCCCACGAGAAGCTGCTTTTCAGCATGAATGAAATGCCTGTGCATCCCAATTAATCCAGGCCCCTGTCAGGATGATTGTGCTAAGTCCTGTAACGAGGCTTCTGGCTGGAGGGCTCTGTAATCCACGTGAGGGGGAGGCTGGAATGCTGCTGAGTCACTGAAACACGGAGGGGTAACAGCATCCTCTCCCATCTCTGCAGGCCAAGGAGAGGGAACTGGAACTGAAAAACACATGGTCTGAAAACAAGCTCAGCAGACGGCAGACTCAAGCCAAATACGGATTCTGACACATCTGTCCTGCTTTTTTGGCTGGCGTCCCGGCTGACCTGCTGTGCCCAGTGCCTCCTGTCTCTGGGAGATCAGCCAGGCCCTGATCAGGATGGGGCTGCTCAGTGGCAGGGAGGACACTGCACTCCCCTTGGCCTGGCAGGAAGAAGGGTCAYTGCAAGCTGGTCCTGAAAACTCCACCTGTAATGCTTCCCCTCCCTGGTTGTAAACAATAACGTGGAAGGTTCCRATCAGCCAAGGACAGTCCCGAGGCACCGCAGGGAATGTGCTGGTGGTGAGGCTCCAGCTGCTGTCCTGAGGGAACAGACTGTGCCTCCTGAATGCCAGACCCTTCAGCAGAGGCTCAATAAACTCCCAATTCCCACTTGGCTCCTCTCTTGGACTTGCTGTGCGTTGAGAGTGTCATTTTCCTTTCTAAAACACGGTGAGTTCCAAAGAGCAAGCCTGGCTTTGGAATTTTTATTTTGCCCTTACCTTTAAGACGTCCTCACAGCTGTTTCCTCGTGTCTGGGCCTCTCCAGCACTCCTCTCATGCTGATGATTTTGATATCCTGGTTTTTTAAGTCGCTGTTTTTGCTCTGGGGCTCCACAGCCTGAGCCGTGCTGAGGGGACACCCCTGTGCAGGTCAGAGCCTGTGCCCAGGGGAAGCACCACACCTGGAAGGGGAGGTTCTGCTGCCCAGCACACTCAGGGCTTTGGGATACCCYGAGCCATGTGTGCATGTATATTGTCCTTCCTTTTTCCCCCCTCTTTCCTTCTCCCCCAACTGTCCTGACTGAGCCTGTTCTCAGACTCATCAAACTGAGTRTCCCAGTGTCCCACGTGTGGCTGGCTGGGAGTGAGCTCTGCAGTTTCCTCTGGGCAGACACAGAGGAGAGCTGCCAGCTGTACTTTTTTTYCCCCCCCCAGCTTGTTTGTATCAATTTCGTTTCAATTAAGTGTTGACTTGACCCTCTTGGCTGGGAAGAGGAGACTGCCTAGCCCTAACTCCTTCAAATTAAACCATTTTTTTTTTATTTAAGGAATTCTGTCAAGGTGATGCGACTGCAAATCCTGTGCAGCTCTGCTGGCCCAATCCATGGATCCAAATCTCTGTGGCATCACTTTGTTGTTCACCAAAGCGTGTGATGCTGAAGGGAGCAGAGAGCTGGTCTGGTTATTTAATTTCTATTCCCACCACTCCGGGTTTTATTTGTTGTAACCACAGCTCAAATGGCCAATATTTGTTATTCCGGTAAGAACAACTCCCAAGAGGTGKTTTTTTCTCCCATGTTACCTTTTAAAAACAGGCAAACCCCCATGACTGAAGTCTTTTTCTTAGAACATTTTAAACTAATCTCATTTTTAGTTTAGCTCCCTGTATATTTAGTACTTTGCAGAGCCTGTTTTTGAGTATTTGAATTACCAGAATAAAGTTACTGTTGAGTAATTTATTCATATCTTGTATGTACAGTGAAATCCTCCCAGAAGAGATTTGGTAAAGAAATAYACTTCTAAATGAACCCACCCAGTCCTGTTTCTATCACAAGGGGCTCGGATCCTCATCCAGGTGCTCTCTCAGCCCGGGGAGTTTGCCTGTGTGGGGGCTGGAACTCCCAGGTTCCCCTTTCCATTTCTCATTTGGGGTCATGGCTCTGGTTAAGCACCAAAGGGAGTTCCAAGGGCTCGTGTTCCACTTTCAGCCTTCTAACAGCCACAAAATTCAGGYTTGTGAAAAGTCAGAAGTGAATTTTTCCCAGAGAGAAAACAAGCTACAATGCCTCAGCCCTCCTTTTTCCTCTGAGCTGGGGCTTTGGCCATCCTTTGCTCCCTGCTTTTGTTGAGCTGGGAGCACCACTGGCACTGCCCAGCACCACTGTGGCTCTGCATTGTTCAGGGTTTCTGCCCCTTGGGGACAGTGGTGTCATCCCAGCTTTGGTGGCTGAGGAAGCAGGCAGGGCTCGGGGTGTTGGCTCCAGGCTGGGAAGCTYCAGTGTAGCCCTGGCTGTGGCATCACCCCAATTTCTGGCCARTTTAACATCCAGCTGGATGCACCAAACTGGGTCCCAACAGCAGCCTTGGACACCTCCCAGGGCCAGGGGCTTCCTGCAGTGAGATGGAGGCTGAGGTTCCTCCTTCCTGGGAGCCACGTTGTGTCCTGAGCCCACCTGTGCAGGTGGCTTAGGGACAGTCCCCAGGCAGCTGCTCGTACACGTTCTCAGCCATGGTTTGCTGGTCCCTGTGTGTGCTCTGGCTGTACACGGGGTCATCCAACTCCAGTGCAGGCTTCAGAACGACCTAGGGAATTCTCAGGGRGAGAGGGTGGATTTGAGAGCCAGGAAATAGCACGGAGTTGGTCTTTCACCCTCCCAGCCCTYGGCTTTGTTTGGGTCAGGAACCCGGAGTGACAGGACGAGGGGGACTGGCTTCCCACTGCCAGAGGGCAGAATTAAATGGGATATTGGGAAGGAATCCTTCCCTGTGAGGATGGGGAGCCCTGGAACAAGTTCCTCAGAGAAGCTGAGGTTGCCCCATCCCTTGAAGTGTTCCAGGCCGGGCTGAACAGGGCTTGGAGCAACCTGGGATTGTGGAAGGTGTCCCTGCCCATGGCAGGGGGTGGAGTGGGGATGGGCTTCTTTCCAACCTGAACCATTCCAGGGTTCCACGCTTCTCCTTGTGCTCCTGGTGTGGAGCAAACCCTGATCCCAGAAACCTCCAGGAGGCCTCACTCGTGTCGGGACTGAGCTCTAGAGCAATGACCTGCCTTGGGGACCCACCTCTGTTCCTGTGCTGGGAGCTCCTCTGTCCTTCCTGTCCGTGCTGGGAGCTGCCGAGAGCTGCCTCTTCTTGCAGTCGTGGCTGGAAACGCTGCGGAAGAGCCGGCGGTGGGGCCGGGGCTTGTGGGGCAGCGTGGAGAAGGCGTTTTGGGGTGCCGTGGGCAGCCGAGCGGGCAGATCCTGCCGGGCCAGCGCCACCTCGGAGTAGATGTTCTCCTCGGGGCCGCCGCGGGGACCCCAACCCCGGGCCATGGCATAGAAGGGGATGGGTTCCTCGGGGATGGATTCCTCGGGGATGGATTCCTCAGGGATGGATTCCTCAGGGATGGGCTCCTGCGGCTCGCAGCGGGTGGAGGGGCCGGGGGCGATGTCCTCACGGGGGTCAGCGTAGACGTGGAAGCACATGAGCTGCTGGTACTTGGCCTCGGCGGGCTCGGGGCGGGCGCCTCCTTTGCGCACCTGGGCATAGGGAGCCTCGGGGGCTGCTGCGCTGCCGGAGGGGCTGCGCGACCCCCGAGCCGCGCCCTGCGGGCCGCTCTTGGGAGGGAGCGACGGCGGAGCCTGGGGGGGAGATGGGACAGAGATGGGAGAAACGGAGGTGAGGGCTGGGAGTGGGTCCGTGGTGGCTGTGACTCCTTCCCCGCTCCTCATGTCCGTGAGACAGTGCCTCCATTCCCTCTGCCCTCTTACCTCCGCGGCTCTGAGGGACTCCAGGGAAGCCGGGCTGGACTCCGGGAGCTTTGCTGGTGCTTCCCCCAGTGGGGAATGCGCAGCATCGCTGCCAGCTGCGGGCTGTGTCCGTCCTCGGGGCTCGTCCTTCTGCAGGGAGAGCAGAGAGACGTCGGCATGGGTGCACGGTCAGGGCAGACCCATCCAGGTGCTGCCCGTGCGCTGGCTCCTTGCTCCTGGCAGCCGGGGTGGCTGCGGTTCCATCCCCCAAGTGATGCTCGGACTTCCCTTGGCTTTGGGAAAATCGCCCTGTCCGTGCAGCCGGGGTGACTGCAGGGGCTCTCAGGGGCTCTCAGGGGCTCTCAGGGGCTCTCAGGGGCTCTCAGGACCTCACCCGTCCGCACGGCAGGGGCACGGTGAGGAACTCGTGGTACGGCGTGACCGGGGCCGTGGCGTGGTGCTGCAGCAGCTCGGCCAGCTCGGCGTGGGCGCTGCTCTCCCCCAGGATCACGTACCGCCCGTCCCGCAGCTGGTCCAGCACAAAGTGCCGGCAGCGATCCCTGCCCCTGCCGGGAGAGGGGATGGGATGGGATGGGATGGGATGGGATGGGATGGGATGGGATGGGATGGGATGGGATGGGATGGGATGGGATGGGATGGGATGGGATGGGATGGGGTGGGATGGGATGGGATGGGATGGGATGGGATGGGATGGGATGGGGATGGGGATGGGGATGGGATGGGCAGAGCGTCCAGGAGGGGACTGAGCTCGTTGTCCCCTCCCTCGGACAGGGCTGGGTCCCTCACCTGTAGGAGAGGACAAAGCCGATGGTGCTCTCGCTGAAGCGGACCAGGAAGCAGCCCAGGGGCTGGTCCTGCAGCAGCTCCTCTGCCTCCCTGTGGGAAGGGACACTGAACCACTCAACCTCATCCCCTTCGCGTGATCCACGGATCCACGGAGCTTGGGAGTGGGGACACTGACCCCGTTCCCCGCCTCGGCCTCCCCCTCGCTCACCTCCGGCTGATGAAGCCGTGGAACCACGYTGGGAGCTCCCCCTCGGGCCCCAACCTCTGGGCTTGTGTCTGCTCAAACCACAGCCTCGTGCGGGCACGCAGGGCCACCCGCTCTGGGTCCCCTTCAGGCAGGGACTGGGCTGCTGGAGGTGACCAGAGGCCTGGAGGGACCTGGAGGGAAGGGGACAGCACTGGGAGCTCAGGTGAGGACACGCACCGAGGATGTTCTGCTCCATGCACGGTGCTCCCAGTGCAGCCCGTGAGGACACAGCCCCTGAGCCCTGGGATGGGTGAGAGGAGCTCATTTCCACCCTCGTGTCCCCAWGTCCTACCCTGCCATGTCTGCTGTGGTGTCCTGGTGACAGCTCTGCCCCCTGGGGCTGGGTGGGGGCTGTGCTGGGTGCTGGCCTGGCTCTGGCTGCGYTGTCCTCACCAAAGGGCTTGAAGGTGGTGAAGAGGGGACGGTCGTCATCCATGGAGTCCCCTGTGCCAGGGAATGGGGAGAAAAAGGCCCAGGGCAGGGAGGCCCTGTGGAGCACTGGGGGGTCTGGGGGCTCCAAGACACCCCCAGCAGYCCCTGGCTCTCACCAACAACCTGGATAACCTGCACCTTGTGTTCCCCAAGCTCAGGCTCATCACCCTGATCTTCCCCAGGGASACCACCCTGCACCTGCATGATGGGAAGGGACAGTGCCCCTGGGACAGCAGAGGAAAAAAAGCCCTGGGGACAGTGATGTAGGCAGGGAGGAGCTGAGGAGAAAGCACGGGAATCCCCCAGCCCCTCTGAAGTCCCCAGCGTGCCAGGTCAGCCCCGGGTAGGGGAGGGAGAGGCCGAGCAGCTCCTGAGGGACCTTGAGCTTGACCCTGAGCTGCCAACACCCGGCAAAACAACGTTAATCCCCAGCAGATGCCKGAGGGGGTGGAAGATGCTGGGGTCGTTTGGGTCTGGGAGGCAAAGCTGAGTCAGAGGAGTCACTCGAGGCTTGTCTGAGAGCAGGGGGGGTCCAGCCACCACGAAAGGCACCCCCAGCTCCACCTCTGACCCACGGCAGTGCCCAGCCTGGCCCTGTGCCCCAGCAGGCAGGGGAAGGAAGGGGAAGGTGAGGAAGGTGTTGATAAACACCCCCAAAACTGCAGTAACCCAACTCGGGGAGTGCTGGGGAGGAGAATTTGGGTCAGGTCCTGCCCAGGCATGGCCAGGCTGTTTTGGACAATGCCACTGTCCCCAGCACACTGTGCATCCCCCAGCTGGGTTGGGGGTGCTGGGAGGGCTCATCCCTGCTTCCCCATGCCAGCACCTCGGCCTCAGTGAGGCAGCTGGGCAGGATTTGCTCCCCGGGGCAGGATTTGCTCCCTGGGGCAGGATTTGCTCCCCGGGGCAGGATTTGCTCCCTGGGGCAGGATTTGCTCCCTGGGGCAGGATTTGCTCCCTGGGGCTGGATGTGCCTCTGAAACTCCGCGCTCCTGAGGTGGGAACGAGTCAGATCAGTCTTGAACTGAAAGCTTAACTCTGTGAGCCATTTCCGGGCTGCACTTCCCCCTTTGGAGAGGGTAAGATCTGGGCTGGAAGGGCTGATGTGGGCGGGGGACCCCAATCCCTCTCTGTTCACCCCATCATCGTGCCCTTTGTCCTGCTTTTGGGCAGGGGGATCATCCCTGAACTGCCCTGTCCAGCTGGTCCTGCTCAGGATTCACCCCTTGGCCTTGCTGCAAACCCAACCCCAGCCCCAATCCCCAATCCCCAGATCCTCCTACCTCTGCTGGGCCACGCAGRCCCTGGCTGGCTGTGACCGAGGGATGCAGTGGGACAGGGGGACAGGCAGGGAGGGACAGCACCAGTGCCCTGCCTGTGCTCTGCCTCCGCTGCTGCCACAGGCAGGAAGCAGCAACCAAAGCTGCGGGAAGCTTCGTGTGATGGGGACGTCACAGGAAGGTGGCATGGTGGCCGTGGGGTGACATGCAGGGGACACCGGCAGCTTCGGGACAGGAGAGGACTCTGGCCACCAGCACATCCCAGCCTGCAAAGTTGTCTTTGTCCCTCCTGTCTGCAGCCTGGGAGCTGGCACTGCTGGGCATGGGGACAGCAGAGCTCGGTGGGGACAGCAGAGCTCAGTGGGGACAGCAGAGCTCAGTGGGGACACAGAGCTCGGTGGGGACAGCAGAGCTCAGTGGGGACAGCAGAGCTTGGTGGGGACAGCAGAGCTTGGTGGGGACAGCAGAGCTCAAGTGGGGACAGCAGAGCTCAGTGGGGACAGCAGAGCTCAAGTGGGGACAGCAGAGCTCAGTGGGGACAGCAGAGCTCAAGTGGGGACAGCAGAACTCAGTGGGGACAACAGAGCTCGGTGGGGACAGCAGAGTTTGGTGGGGACAGCAGAGCTCGGGGGGGACATCAGAGCTCAATGGGGACAGCAGAGCTCAAGTGGGGACAGCAGAGCTCAGTGGGGACAGCAGAGCCTGGTGGGGACACAGAGCTCAAGTGGGGACAGCAGAGCTTGGTGGGGACAGCAGAGCTCGGTGGGGACAGCAGAACTGGACCTTGAGCCAGGATTCAGTCCCAACACGATCCCAGCACCATTCCCCTTGCTCAGCCCGAGGGGACAGCACCGAGCTGCCAGTGCCACGTGTGTGCTGCCACCCTCGCCCCGGGTGGTGCCAGGCTCCAGCTGCACCCAGRGCGAGAGCGGTGCCAGCCCAGCTGCATCCCAGGCTTGCATGGATCGGGAATAGGGACAAGGATTAGGGCTGGGTCCAGTTCACACCGGGAACTGGGATGGATGAGCCGTGCACTGGCTCACCACAAACCCTGCGGTGGTGACAGTGCCTGGTGCCAGCCCCCAGTGGAAGGAGCAGGGCCAACCCCGGCTCTCTCCACCTAAAGAAACCCCTCCCTCCCCAAAACCTTCACACGTTTCCCCTCGCGGTGTCAGCCGAGCTTCCTGTTTGCAATATTCGGAAGGGGGGGAACCTCGGTGACAGGGGCACATCGTCTGTCCCGCTGTGTCCCGGCCACTCCTCGAAGAGCTGAGGCTGGAACCACCAGGARCTGTTCCTGAAAAGCCTTTTTTGGCTCCTTTTCACAGCCGGGGGTGTCACCAAGAGCCTGCGGGAGGAGGAACGCGAAGAGCTTTTCTTGCGCTGCGCTGCCGTGGCTGGACCCTGCCCCGGCTCCCCGGGAATGTGAGGCAGAGCCTGGCACTGCCAGGGCTGCTGGAGCAAGGCTGGAGCTGCAGGTGAGGGCTCCCAGGTGCCCATGACACGCCAGGCTCGGAGGCTGTCTTGGGGTTCGGGGGCTTTGGGGTCCAACGGGGTTTCTGGAAGTTGGATGCCGACCTGGGAGCTAATTTTTTAACAGCCAGCACCGAGGCCAGGCTGGGTTTTCCTGCAGGACGTGGTGGGACAGGACACTCTGCCCACATGGCTCCAGTCCAGCGGTTTCCACCAGGGCCTGGGGCCCCCCGTGCCTCAGTTTCCCTCCTTCCGAAAGCATCCCAGCGCCAGGGGGTGTCTGGCAAGGCGTGGGGGAATCAGCTGCTTGTGTTCCATCCCCTGGGGACAAACAGCCGCACTGTCCCCCCACGGTCACATGCCCAGGGATGYTGGCCTGGCTTCAGCTGCAGCCGCCCCCGGGCACGTCCCCACTCGGGGACCAGCTCCACAGCGAGCCAGGGGCCAGCAGTGCCTGCCTGGGTGCCTCCACCAATCCCAGGGGCCAGAGGACAGCCAGGGTGGACAGTGGCTGTCCCCTCTGCTGCCTGGCTGGGCAGTGAGGAAGAAGCGCTGCTGGATGTGGAGGAAGGCTCGGGGAAGGTGAGGGGGGCACAGCTGGGCTGGGAGTGGGGGGAGGCTGAAGGGGAACAGGGTTTGGGGACCACGGACTGTCCTTTAGGGCCCCGGTTGGGGGGATGGGAAGGGTGCCAGGYCCTGTTTGGTGCAGCACAGCCCCATGGGGCCGGGAACTGCATCCAGCCTGCGAGAGGTGCCTCTGTCCTCTGGGGCTGTCCCTGTGGGGCTCAAATCCCTCCGGAATACCCCTGGTTTTTCCTGGGGAAGGGCCGGTATTGCCACCTCCATCTCTTTCCTGGTGGCCACAGGAAAATGCCGACTTCTGGGCACACAGAACTGGGGACACAGAACTGGGGACATTGAGGTGGCCTCAACACTGGGGCTCAGCAAAAYCCCCTGCAGTTCTCTGCTTCCCTGCAGAGCTGCTGGTCCCACTCTCCGTGTTCTGGAGCATCCCCCCCGTTGTACAGCTGGGGAAACTGAGGCACGAGGGGCCTGGCCAGCTCTGAGTGGGCTGAGAGAGGCAGCTTTGTGGTTTGGAGCTGCCGAGTGTGAGACGCGTCCCCACCTCAGTGCAGTGAGCTGGGGGGACTCTGGCAGATGCAGGCAGGTGTTTGTGCCCTCCAAATCCCCTCACTCCTCTGTGTGGGGGCTCTGTGCCACTCTGTCCCTGCCCTCCYCACCTGCACAGGGCACAGGGRATAGAACAAAGGGCTCCTGGGTGGGAATGAGGGCAGGGAGGGGGTTACTCACCCATTAATGTCACGGGCAAAACAGGCTCGGATTGGGGAAATTAATTGCATTTGTTACTAATCAAATCAGAGCAGGATAATGAAAAGGAAAACCTTAGAAAACATCTTCCCCACTCTCCCTCCCTGCTCAGGCTCTCCCTCCTCCCTCCAGCGGCGAAGGGAGATGGCAATGAGGGCTCCGGGCAGTTCAGCACGGGTTGTTTCTGCTGCTGCTCAGGCAGAGCAGTCGCAGTCCTTGCCCTTCTCCACCGAGGTGGGGTCCCTGCCTTCCACGGGAGACCTTTCTCCACTGGGAATCCTTCCCGTGGGCTGCAGCTCTGCTCCAGCAGCTCCAGGCTGGGACCCTTCCTTGCCTTCCAGGCTCCAGCCGGGGATGCCCACGCACTCCCAGCCCCCTTTGGGCATCCCCTGCTCGGCCGGGGGCTCCTGCAGGGCTGCAGGGGGGTCTCTGCTCCCCGGGGACCCCCACGGGCTGCCGGGGTGCCCAGAGCCCCTCCTGCCCCTCCTTCCTTCCTGACCTTGGTCTCTGCAGGGCTCTCACGCATTTCTCTGTCCACAACGGATTCTGCACAATCGCTTTCCTCCCTTCTTAACTCTGTTATCCCTCCCTTCTTAACTCTGTCATCCCACGGCGCTGACACCATCCCAGAGCCGCTGCCTTTGGCTCTCCTGGCCATGGGGGAGGCTCCTGGCAGCTTCTCTGCTGCCAGGACCTGCCCTGCAGACCCAATGCAGCCCCTCACCCTTTTCTTTGCAGGGATGGCCGAGGGTGGCCAGGCAGGGGTCCCGGCTCAGGGGGGGCTGAGGGGTGCCCCTGACAGCAGCCAGGTGAGTCACGGCTGTGGGTGGGTGTTGGGGGGCACTGCCAGGGGGCTGGGAATGACTGGGCAGGGCTCTCACGGCCGAGCTCACAGTGGTGCTTCCATCTGCTATTCATCTGCTTTAAAAAACAAAAAAAAAAGCGAACCCAAACGTTGTGTTTTCTCTGCACTTTGCACCCCTAGCACAGTGAGGGGTGTTCCTGCTCCTGCCCCATTCCCAAGCCCCCCTGAGCAGCTCCTGCAGCTCCTTATCAAGGGGGAGAAAGTTTCCAAGTTCCCACATATTGAAGAATTYAATGTGAACTGGAAGAACCGGGCAGGGCCCGAGCTCGGATGCAGTCCTGGGAAATTCCCCTTTGAGTGCGCTGGGGGATTCTCCCGGGTGCTCCAAGGGGATGGGGGTCCCTGCACCCTCAGGGGATGGGGGTCCCTGCACCCCCAGGTGTGGCCCAGCTCTGGGCAGGGGCTGAGCCAGGTGCCGGTGCTGCCCCACAGGATGTGGCTGAGCCCAGGGAGGATGTGGGGAGCGAGGACCCGGCAGTCACCCCAAGCCCGGGCAGTGTGGAGGACACGTATGAGCTGCTGGAGAAGCTGGGCAGGTGAGCAGCAATCCAGGCAGGTGAGTGGGATCTGGGACCCAGCACAGGTGAGAGCAGGCAGGTGAACACAGGGCAGGCAGGGATCCAGTGGGGTGCAAGGTGGGGATCCCAGCCCCACCGGATTTCTGGGCTTTTCCCCCGGAGTGGGGTCAGCCCAGCCGCGCCCCAGCCCAGCTCTTGCTGCAGTGGCCACTTTGGCGAGGTGAGGCTCTGCCGTGAGCGCAGCACCGGCTCCTTCTWCGCCGCCAAGTTTGTGAAGGTGAGACGGCGCTGGGGCGGCCGCCCGGGGCTGGAGCGGGCGCAGGTGGAGCGGGAAGTCGCCATCCTCCGCCAGCTCGACCATCCCAACATCATGCGGCTCCACGACCTCTTCAGCAGCAGAGCCGAGGTGGTGCTCGTGCTGGAGCTGTGAGTGGGGTCCTGGTGTGTGTGGGGAGGGGGGAATTCCCTTTTTGTGCCGTGTGCTGGAGGTGGCTGAGCTCCCCTGTCCCCACCCCGCGCAGGATCCGTGGCGGGGARCTCTTCGACTTCATTGCCGAGAAGGAGATGCTGTCGGAGGAGGAGGCCATCGAGTTCCTGGCGCAGATCCTGCGTGGGGTGGAATATCTGCACGCTCGCCTCATCGCTCACTTCGACCTCAAGGTGCCCACGGGGACCCCCCATCCTCACTTCCCGAGGATCCGAGGGCTGCCAGGCATCTCCAGAGCCTCCTCRGCTTCCCGGGGTKTTGCTGTCCCCCCTCCATCATCCCACTGTGYCCCACAGCCCGAGAACATCATGCTGCAGGAGAAGGATGTCCCCAAGCCCCGGATCAAGATCATCGACTTCGGGCTGGCCCAGCAGCTGGAGGATGGCATCACATTCAAGAGCCTCTGTGGGACCCCCCAGTACATCGGTACACGTCCCTGGGGGTCCCTGCACTGCTCTGGGATGCAGCTGGGCTGGGGATGAGACCCCCAGGCATGCAGGGAGGGAGGTGGCAGGATGATGCTGTCCCTCTAATGTCCCACCCTGGTTCTGTGTGTGCCCCCAGCTCCTGAAGTGATCAATTATGAGCCGCTGAGCCCCGCGACCGACATGTGGTGAGGAGGCAGGACCTGGGGGCAACAGGCTGAGCTGGTGGGGTGGGGAGAGACCCCCCTGGGCACAGGGGGGGCTCAGAGAGTGCAGCACCTGACCCCCACCTCTGCCTTTCAGGAGCATCGGTGTCATCACCTACATTCTGTGAGTATGGGGCAATGCTGCCTGTGGCTGGGGGAAACTGAGGCACGAGGGCGCTGTGAGTGCTGAGGTGGCCGAGCCAGCGCTGTCCTGGCACTCAGGAGCTCCGTTGTGTCCCCGCAGGCTCAGTGGGCTGTCCCCCTTCCAGGGTGAGACGGATGCTGAGACCCTCTCCAATGTTGTGGCTGGCGTCTACGAGTTTGAGGAGCGCTGCTTCAGCCAGACCTCCGAGATGGCCAAGGACTTCATCCGCCAGCTGCTGGTGAAGGAGCCAGAGTGAGGCCCCATCCCCATCCCTTCCATCTCCTTCCCATCTCTACCCCCACCTCCGACCCCCATCTTCATCATCCCCATCCCCATCCCCATCCCCATCCCCATCCCCATCCCCATCCCCATCCCCATCCCATCTCTGTTTTTCATCTCCATCTCATCCCCATCTCCATCCCCATCATCTCCACTTCCATCCGGCTCCCTTCTCTGCCCCCACCAGCACCATCCCCATCTCCCCATCCCCATGGTGGGTGTGTGGGGCCGGGACCCCCAACCCCAACGTCCCCCTTGTGCCGCAGGCACCGCATGACAGCRGCCGAGTGCCTGGTCCACCCCTGGATCAAGGTGAGAGGCACAGGCACTGGTCTGGTGGCTGCCAGACCCGCTGGCAGCGGGGTGGGGACACAGCGACAGCGCCGTGTCCTTGCTCCCCGCAGCCCCTGAGCAGGAAGCAGGCGCTGAGCCGGAGCCGTTCCTCCATCAACATGAGGAACTTCCGCAAGTTCAACGCCCGGAGGAAGTGGAAGGTGAACGGGGTGGGGGTCCCATCACCCCTGAGTCCCCCGGGGAGTTCAGGTTGGGCTCCATCCCAAGGCTGGCTCCATCTCCAGAGATGCTCGTAGCGCTGTGGTGGTGGGGGGGGAGTAGAGCTGGGGAGGGACCCCCACCTCGGACCCTGTCCCTCGCTGTCCCCCAGCTCTCCTACAACACAGTGTCCGCCTGCAACCGCCTGTGCCGCCCACGGCTGCTCTGCGACCTCAGCAAGGAGGAAGAGGAGCTGGTGAGCCCCCAGGAGCCCCCAGATCCCACCCAGCRTGGGCTGGAGGGGAGAGAAGGGATTTGTGGGGGGCTGCCTCAGTTTCTCCCTGTTTTGTGCGTGGGACCCCTCCCCTACTGTTGGGATGAGATGAGGGAAGTGTGGTGGGGGGCTTGGCCAGAGAGAGGGGCATCGAATAGGGTGGGGGTGCAGTGAGGGTTGAYTCCGCCYGGGGTGCCCTCCCCTCTGGTGGGSTTCTCTCTCCGGGGRAAGYCCYGTCCCTGCCCTGCAGCCCCCCCTGTGCCACCAGCGCTGCTGYGAGAGCGACCAAGAGGAGGAGACCACCCCGCACATGGCTCTGCTGCGCCGGCGGAGAAGCAGCTGCTCCTGAGCTCCTCCAAAAAAGACGAGACCCCTTGGGCGTCCCCCCCCATCGCCCCATCCAAGAGGGCATGGGCGCTGTCCAGCCCCAGCGTTCCCAGTTCCGTGGGGTTGGAGGGTCGCAGCAGCACCCCGTTCCTGCCGCCAGGTTTTGCTGCAGTGGAACTCGTGATGCCCCAGGGCTGGGACCCTCCTCCCTGCTCCGTCCTCATGATAAAAATAAATGTCACCTCCTCCTCCTTTATCCTGTTCTCCTGCTTCTCCTTTCCCCTTAAGGATGGCTCGTCACAGCCAGGCAGGTGCTGGCTGCCCGCAGCTTCCTCCCTCGCTGTGGGGCTCTTGTTCTTTGGGGACCCCTGGCACCCCAGATTCGCTCTGTGAGGCAGAGCGACCCTTAAATTGTCCCTTCTGTGCTGCTCCKGGGGATCTCCGGGGATTCCTGGCTGCTTTCCTGCCGTCCCCCTGCCAGAGCACCTCGGATCCTCCTGCTCTGCCTGGGGGAAACTGAGGCAGGAGGCAGCTCTTCCTTCCCACCCACTCCTGCTCGGGGGAGGGGGGGGCCCGCCCTGTTTTCCCCCCTCTCTATTTCCCAAACATGCCCTGGCCCTGGCCCTGGCCCTGGCAGTTGTCAGGCTAAATATTTTGTGTTGCGGCAGCCGAAAACAAAAGTGAAGGGGGCCGCAGGTTCCGGGCAGGGTCCGTGGGGGCCTCCCCCCGCCTATCCCGGCGTTCCCCGTTCGAGCGGGACCCGAGGCGGTGCAGCAGAGCCCGAGGTGGGACGGGGGACGGGGGTCCGGGGGGTCCCGCTCGAGGATGGGGCCGAGGGCGCTGCGTGCCCCGCGCCTGGGGGTGATGTTGCTGCTCCTCGGTCATCTCCCACTGTCCCCAGTGTGGGCTCCCTCCGAAAGTAAGTGCTTGGCAGAGGGAGGCAGGGAGAGGGGTGGGGAGAGCTTGCTTGGGGTGGTTCTGGGGGCTGCCTGGTGATGCCTGTGCTCGGGGGTCTGCCAGAGACAAACCCTGAGGCAAAGCTCTTTGGGGGTGTTCCCTGTCTCAGTTTGCCCCCCAGTGCTGCGGACCCCCCGTTTTGGGCAGGAGGGGCAGAGCGTGTGACCCCCCTGTTGGGATGGGATGAGGGGAGTGCAGCGGTAGGTTTGGCCAGAGGTGGGAACATCGGTCCCTCAGCCCCACCGGGATAGTGGGGAACTGTCACAGGAGTCGGGGGGGCTGCTCCCTGCACGGCCGCTGGGGTGGGAAAGGTTGGGGAGGGGGTGCCGTGGTGGGCAAGGGGCAGCTGTGGATCCCGGGTCTCGTTGCCACAACAGGGGACAGCTGGGGGTCCGTCATTTGTCCCTCCTTCCCCTCTCCCTGCTACCCGTGCCTCAGTTTCCCCAGTCACCAAGGGGGATGGGAGCAATGGAGGAAGCGGGTGAAGCATCCGAGAGCTGCCCAAGGGACACATGGCAATGTCCCTGCTCCCTCCCTGTCCTCTGTTTGTCCTCCCAGGGGCACGGGGAACCCTCTCCCCTCACAGGGGGACTGTGCAAGTTCAGTGGCAGTGGGGGCTGTAACCCTTGGGATTGGTGCTGCACTCGTGGCCGGTCCCACAGGAGGACAGAGGGACCCTCCTGTCCTCACAGGGAGGGGACAGGGCTCTCCCAGTGAGAAACTGGTGTGGTGCTGGGGTGAGGGGCTGCGGGGCAGCTGCCAGAGCCACAGTGCCCATGGGGCCACATTGCCCACGGTTCATGGGTGACACCAAGAGGGGAAAAATGCCACTGGGCATGAGATCACAAGGACATGGCCACGAGCTGCTGGCCCAGGCTGGCAGCAGACAGACGAGAGGTGACCCACGCACCSAATCCCCTCCGGGACCTGGATGTGGTTTCCAGCTGGGGATGCTCTCACTGGGAAGCTCTTTGCTTATTCTAGCTCTTGCATCTCTGCCAGGATCAGGAAGCAGGAGGTGCTTGGGCTCACGCTGCACATTTCTGGGTGGAAAAGCCTCATGTGGGGCTGGGGCAGTGCCACATGGACACCTGTGGTAGCCTTGCATGTCCCTTTGTSTGGGCATGAGGGGGAGTTAAATGGGGATGACCTCGCTGGAGCTGCCACTCACTGGGTAACCGCATGTCCATGAGTGGGGAGATCCTCGAGCCCCCACAGCTGCCCCACAACCCGGGGAAGTGGAAAAGCCATCTGCACCCCCAGACAGCTTGCCCCGGGCTGGGCAGYAGGGCTGGGGACGTGGTTCTGGGGCTGACATGGGGCAGGGCAGGCGCCCAGCCTGCCAGGCCTCGTTAGCATCAGYGCTGACGGACGCGCCGTGCCCCGGAGAGCCGCAGCGCGCCGGCTGCTGTCAGAGCCGCTCGCGTCTCCCCAGCCGCCCAAACCAATTCCAGCCAYGCTTGACAGGCAGCACCAGGATATTAAACCCCTGCAAGCATCGCCTGGGGGATCCCTGGGTGGGGCTGGGGGTCAGCTGCCCCGTCCCTGCTGCCCACGGGGTCCCCCTCTCGCCACCCCAGTCTGCGGCAGCATGGACATCCGCAACGACGTCTCCCAGCTCCGGAAGCTGGAGAACTGYTCCATCATCGAAGGCAACCTGCAGATCCTGCTGATGTTCACCACGGGCGCCGAGGACTTCCGGGGGCTCAGCTTCCCTCGCCTGCTCATGATCACGGAGTACCTGCTCCTTTTCCGTGTCTACGGGCTGGAGAGCCTGCGGGATCTCTTCCCCAACCTCTCCGTCATCCGCGGCACCAACCTCTTCTTCAACTACGCCTTGGTCATCTTCGAGATGCCGCACCTGCGCGACGTGGGGCTGCACAGCCTGGGCCACATCCTGCGCGGTTCGGTGCGCATTGAGCGCAACCAGGAGCTCTGCCACCTCTCCACCATCGACTGGGGGCTGCTGCTGCCCGACAGCGGCGACAGCACCTACATCGTGGGCAATAAGTTGGCYGAAGAGTGTGCCGACGTCTGCCCGGGCATCCTGGACGTGGAGAAGCCGTGCGTGCAGACCAGCGTCAAYGGACAGCTGGATTATCGCTGCTGGACCTCCAGCTACTGCCAGAAAGGTGGGTGCTGGTGGCACAGGGCCCATCGTGCTTTTCTGGGATGGASCTGGTTTGCTTTGTGGGGGAAACTGGGAGGGCACTGGAGCAGGCTGGTGGAGCCACCTGGGAATGGCAGGCCCAGCTTGTGGCTGTGGCTCCCCTGCTGCTGGGAGTGTGTGCTGTGCTGGCAGCACAGTGGGGTAACCAGATCCTTGCTGTATCATCCTCTGAGGAGAGGCCAGCTCCCAGCTGCTGTGTTTTCCCAGCAGCGAGGTAAATACAGGCCCCTCCTGAGCTCGTTTGCTGTAAACAGGAGASCTGGTAATGAAATATGTACTATAAACACAGATCCTTATCAGAGTTGCAACCTCGGCCGTGGCCCTGGCCYGGTTGCACTGGGCAGATGAGGTTCAGGGTGGGCCGAGCCCCACCTTGTCCATCCGTCTGTCCTGCTGTCCCTCCATGCAGCCCATCATCCACCCATCCAGCTGCTCTCTCAGCCACCYATCAACCCACCTGCCCAGCCAGCCACTCATCACATGGCCATCCATCCCTTCCTCCATCCCTTTGTGCACCCCTCCACCAGTGCTGCCATGCCTCCATCCCCTCCTCCAGCAATCCATCCCTACCTCCCGTTATCCCACCCCGTATCCTTCCCTTTCTCCCTCCATTCTTGCATCCCCAC
>CADDXX010000573.1:309424-335082 GCA_902810485.1 Alauda arvensis
CCATTCTTGCATCCCCACGTCCCAGCATCCCTTCTTCTGTCCCTGCATCCCTCCCTCCCTGCATCACATTCCTCTCTCCATCCATCCCTCCATCCCTCCATCCATCCATCCATCCCTCCCTCCATCCATCCATCCCTCCATCCATCCCTCCATCCATCCATCCCTCCATCCATCCCTCCCTCCCTCCATCCATCCCTCCATCCATCCATCCATCCATCCATCCATCCATCCATCCATCCATCCACATCTTTGTCCCACCCTCACTCCTGTTTTTCCCCCCGCCCTGGAGTATGTCAGCAGCGCCCCCAAACCCTTCCCACCTCTCTCCTCTCCCCCGTGTACCCCCGACCTCAATCCCAGCTGTGCTGCCTGAGCTTGGGGGTCTCTTCCCGTTGCTCCCCACGTGTCTCCCCTCTCAGTGTGCCCGTGCGGGCCGGGCTCGGCGTGCACRGCAGCGGGCGAGTGCTGCCACGCCGAGTGCCTGGGGGGCTGCGGCCGCCCCCGCGACAGAGGGGCCTGCGTCGCCTGCCGCCACTTCCACTTCAACGGGCACTGCCTGCCCTCCTGCCCGCCCCGCACCTACGAGTACGAGGGCTGGCGCTGCGTCACCGCCGAGTACTGCGCCAGCCTCCGCAAGGTCTCCGACAACCCCCGCGACGCCTCCAAGTTCGTCATCCACCAGCGGCAGTGCCTCTCCGAGTGTCCCTCGGGATACACCAGGAATGAGAGCAGGTGGGGGATGTTCCTCGGTGCCCCGGCACGGGCGCGGTGCTGGCACGTCGGTGGGCTCACGTCCCGTCCCTGTCACCCTGCTCGCAGCATGTTCTGCCACAAGTGCGAGGGGCTGTGTCCCAAGGAGTGCAAGGTGGGCACCAAGACCATTGATTCGATGCAGGCAGCGCAGGAGCTGGGGGGCTGCACCCTCATCGAGGGGAACCTCATCCTCAACATCCGCCGGGGCTGTGAGTGCCAGAGCTGGCCCCACCAAACCCCACCCTGGGTGGGAGAGCTGCTGYGGAGGGCAGGGGGAGGAGGAAGGGGTCTTTTCCTTTACAGAGTGAATTAGTGGGGAGGTGCCCCTCTCCCTGAGCTCATGCGGTGTGTCATTCCCAGATAACCTGGCCTCGGAGCTGCAGAGCAGCCTGGGSCTCATTGAGACCATCACAGGCTTCCTGAAGATCAAGCACTCCTTTGCCCTCGTCTCCTTGTCCTTCTTCAAGAACCTCAAACTAATCCGTGGTGACTCCATGGTGGATGGGTGAGGATGGTGTGGGTTTTTGGGGGACGTGTGGCTCTGAAGGTGCCCTTGCCCACTGCCTCCATCCACATCTCCTCCCCCAGGAATTACACCCTSTACGTCCTGGACAACCAGAACCTGCAGCAGCTCTGGGACTGGAGCCACCACATCCTCTCCATCCCCGTGGGCAAGATGTACTTCGCATTCAACCCCAAGCTGTGCCTGGCCGAGATCTATCGCATGGAGGAGGTGACGGGCACCAAGGGGCGGCAGAACAAGGCAGAGATCAACCCCCGCACCAACGGGGACAGAGCGTCCTGTGAGTACGGGGATGGGGACAACCAGCAGTGCCACGACCCTCTGCCTGAGCCCTGCCTCCTCCCCGCAGGTAAGACCCAGACCCTGCGCTTCATCTCCAACGTCACCGAGTCCGACCGCATCTTCCTCAAGTGGGAGCGGTACCGGCCCCCCGAGTACCGGGACCTCCTCAGCTTCATTGTCTACTACAAGGAGTCGTAAGTGGTCCCTGTCGCCCTCTTGTCCCCGTTGTGGAGGGCTTGGCGATCCTAGCCCACGGTGTCCTTTGTTCCTGCTGGAACACCCAGGGGTCYCGGGACCCTCCCTGATGCCTGGTGTGGGACAGACCCTTCCAGAACGTGTCTGAGTAYGTGGGGCAGGACGCCTGTGGGGCCCAGAGCTGGAATGTGCTGGACGTGGAYCTGCCACTGAGCAGCGAGCAGGAGCCAGGGGTGACGCTGCTCAACCTCCGTCCCTGGACSCAGTACGCCATCTTCGTGCGTGCCATCACCCTCACCACGGCCGAGGAAGGACGCAACTACGGGGCRCAGAGCGAAGTGGTTTACATCCGCACCATGCCAGCGGGTAAGGGGCTGCCAGGGGGCTGGAGATGCCTGTGGTGGACCCCTGAGGAAAGACTGACCACCCCCCGTGTCATCCCAGCCCCGACCGTGCCRCGGGACGTCATCTCCATGTCCAACTCCTCCTCCCACATCGTGGTGCGTTGGAAGCCGCCCACGCAACGCAAYGGCAACATCATCTACTACCTGGTGCTGTGGCAGCAGCTGGCCGAGGACATGGAGCTCTACATCAACGACTACTGCCACAAAGGTGAGGCCACGCAGGGCAGGGGCAGCGCGGCAGCCAAGGACACCAGCGGAACAGGGATTGTGGCGCTGAGCCAGGCTCTGCCAGCCCTGCCCGTTGCTGCCCACAGGCCTGAAGCTGCCCACCAGCAGCGCAGACACGCGCTTCGGGTTCGGGGACGGTGCCGAGGGGGAGCAGGAYGCGGAGGAGAGGTGCTGCCCCTGCCGCCCCACTGATGGGCAGCTCCGCATGGAGGGTGAAGCGGAGTCCTTCCAGAAGAAGTTTGAGAACTTCCTCCACAATTCCATCACCATCCCCAGGTGCCATCCGCTGGGGGTCCCTGCTTTGGGGGGCTCCCTCAAGCTGGGTGCGTGGGTCTGCCAGGGTGGGGGGTGCAGTGGCTGTTCCCGACAGACCCCTTAACTGATTTCCCGCTGTCTCAGGCCACCCTGGAAGGTGACGTCCATTAATAAGAACCCACAGAGGTGAGCCGAGACCACCTGGGGGATCTCCCCGTCCCTGATCACTTTTGGGGGCCTCGACAATCCTGGGGCCTCGACTCCCCACCATTTCCTGTCCCCATTGTCCCGCAGGACGCCAAAGCAGCGCAGGGACGTGGTGGCTGTAACATCACCRGCCAACACCTCCTCAGCGCAGCCGCTGGCCCCGAGCCACGCCGGAGGCGAGCCCAAGCCTGACTTCCAGATCTTTGAGGACAAGGTGGTGCGTGACCGGGCGGTGCTGTCGCGGCTGCGCCACTTCACCGAGTACCGCATCGACATCCACGCCTGCAACCACGCGGCTCACACCGTGGGCTGCAGCGCCGCCACCTTCGTCTTCGCCAGGACCATGCCCGAGCGTGCGTCCCCAGTTCTCCTCCCTTCCAAACCCCACCCTGGCCCCGCTGGGATGCACTGGCATGTTGTTGAGACGGGCGACTGGCAGCAGGTTGGGGTCCAGGGGATACCCCCAGGAGCTGACTCGCTCTGTGCTCCTCTCCAGTGCAAGCTGACAACATTCCTGGGAACGTCACGTGGGAGCCAGCGGGCAAGAACAGTGTCCTGCTGCGCTGGGAAGAGCCCAGGAATCCCAACGGGCTCATCCTCAAGTACGAGATTAAGTACAGCCGGGAGAGTGAGGTGAGAACTCCCTGTGGCGTCCCCTGCCCAGCTCTGCCAGGTCTGGTTACAGGGGCAGAGCACCCATCCCATCCCATCCCATCCCATCCCATCCCATCCCATCCCATCCCATCCCATCCCATCCCATCCCATCCCATCCATCTCCCAAGGCTCACACATGGCTGGGGAGGGACGAAACCCCTTTGCCACCCCCACATTGTCCCCTCCAGGAGGTCACCACTGTTGTCTGCGTTTCACGCCACCGCTACTCCAAGTACGGGGGTGTCCACCTGGCTCTGCTCCAGCCAGGAAACTACTCAGCCAAGGTCCGGGCCACCTCGCTGGCTGGCAACGGCTCATGGACGGGGCTCGTCAAGTTTTACATCCTGGGGCCAGGTACCTGCAGGGGACAGGGGGACATCAACAAGGACCTTGGCAGGCAGGGAGGAGGGTGGCTGTGGGGTTGGGGAGCTGGGGCTCAGCGGGTGCTGCTGGACCCCGGCACTGGGGAATTGGGCTGTGCTGCCAGGATGGGACGTGTGGGGTCAGGGGATGCTGCTGGGTTGGGCCGCTGGAGRTGGGAGTTGTTGCTGGTCTGGGATACTGAGGGATTGAGGGATGATCCTGGCCTGAGATGCTGGAGCATCACAGAATTACAGAATCGTTTGGGTTGGAAAAGGCCTCCAAGACCAGCAAGTCCAAATGTTGTCTCAGCACTGCCAAGGCTATCGCTAAGCGATGTCCCCAAGTGTCACATCCACACATCTGTTAAATCCCCCCAGGGACAGAGACTTCACCAGTGCCCTGGGTAGCGTGCTCCAGTGCTTTCCAGCTTTCCCCAGTATCCAATCTGAACCTCCCCTAGTGCAACTTGAGGCCACTTCCTCTGGTCCTGTCCCTGCTCCCCACTCCCCATCCCCCACCTCCAGCTGTCCCCTCCTGTCAGGGACTTGTGCAGAGCCAGAAGGTCCCCCCTGAGCCTCCTTTTCTCCAGGCTGAGCCCCACCACCTCCCTCAGGTGCTCCTGGTGCTCCAGACCTCTCCCCAGCTCTGTTCCCTTCTGTGGTTACATTCCAACCCCTCAAGGTCTTTCTTGTTATGCRGAGTCCAAAACYGACCCCAGGATTTGAGGTCCCTCAGTGGTGCCCAGCAGTCACTTTCTTCTCTGCTCTCCCTTGGGTACTGATGGATTCATGGAAACACTTTTTATTTTCTCTTATGGCAGATTCAGTTCTAGTTGGGTTTTGGCCCTTCTAATTTTCATTCTTGTCCTGAGCTCCCTCAGATCCTCCTGAACTTCCCACCCCCTCTTCTGAAGCTCAGAACCTCTCCTTTCTCCCTGAGTTCCAGCCAAAGACCTCTGCTCAGCCAGGCTGGTCTTCTCACCATCCTTCATCCAAGGGTGCTGCTGGATTGAGGAGCTGGGGGATTGGGGGATGCTGCTGGAGTGGGACACTGGGACAAAAGGGTCTGCTGGTAGACGGGGGGATCTGGAGGATTGAGGGATGCTCTGGGACACACACAGGATCAGAGGGTGCTGCTGGTCTGGGGAGCTCCCCCTCTCCGGCCCAGTGGTGGCGGTGGGACAGGTGGCCCACGTGAGGTGAGATCAGTGCCCAGACGCTGATCCATGGCCACCTTCCTCCTGGCAGCTGAGGAAGAGTCCAGCAGCTTCTACGTCCTGCTCACTGTCACGCCTGTGGTGCTCATGGTGCTCATCTCCTGCCTGGCCGTCTTTGTCTTCTTCTACAACAAGAAGAGGTAACGAGCCCCCTGCACGCCCAGGGCTGGGCTGGGGCAGGGTCTGGCCAAAGCRGAGCTGGGAAGGGCTGGGAGGAGGCAGCAGCTCCGAGCACTGCCCACCCCTGACAGGAACAACGATGGGTACCCCAGCGGGACTCTCTACGCCTCCGTCAACCCCGAGTACTTCAGCGCCTCGGACAGTACGTGGGGATGTGGGGACAGGCCACCCCAAAAGGCCCACCAAGCCCCCTTCTTTGCTGGGGTCACACTGGAGGGGACTGGGATGGGATGGGATGGGATGGGATGGGATGGGATGGGATGGGATGGGATGGGATGGGGATGAGTATGGAGGTAGGGATGGAGATGAAGATGGGAATGGGGATAGAGATGGGGATGGGATGGGATGAGGAATGGATGGGATGGGATGGGATGGGATGGGATGGGATGGGATGGGGACAAGATGGGGATGGGATGGGGAGGAGTATGGGGTAGGGATGGAGATGAAGATGGGAATGGGGATGGAGATGGGGATAGGATGGGATGAGGAACGAATGGGATGGGATGGTGATGAGTATGGGGGTGGAGATGGAGCTACAGATGGGAATGGAGATGGGAATGGGGACAGGGGACAGAGAGGAGGATGGTGATGGAATGGAGATTATGAAAATGATGATGAGATGGAGATGGGAATGGGAATGGAAATGGCAGCAGGATTTGGACAGGGAGGAGGATGATGATGGGATGGAGATGGGAATGGAAATGGAAATGGCAGTGGGATGGGGACAGGGAGGAGGATGATGATGGGATGGAGATAGGAAGGAGAATGGAATGAAGATCAAGATGGGGGATGGAGATGGGGATGGGGAGAGGGAGGAGGATGGTGATGAGCTGGAGATGGGGATGAGAAAGGGATGGAAACAAGGGTTAGGATGAGGATGGGGACAGAGACTAGGACGGTGATGACATGGAAATGAGGATGGGGATGGGATGAAAATGAGGATGGGGACGGGCATGCAGATGGGGTTAGTTACAGCGATGGGGACCGGGTGATCCCCACTCACCCCACAGTGTACATGCCTGATGAGTGGGAGGTGTCCCGGGAGAAGATCACAGTGATCCGGGAGCTGGGACAAGGCTCCTTTGGGATGGTGTATGAGGGGGTGGCGCTGGGGCTGGTCACGGAGGGAGAGGAGACCAAGGTGGCCCTGAAGACAGTCAACGAGTTGGCCACCATGCGGGAGCGCATCGAGTTCCTCAACGAGGCCTCTGTCATGAAAGCCTTCAAGTGCCACCACGTGGTAGGTGGGAAGCTGAGGGAGAGGGAGGGGACATGGGGGGGGGGTCTGGCCACTCACGTGCCAGCCCTCTTTGTCCCTGCAGGTCCGTCTGCTCGGCGTCGTATCCCAGGGCCAGCCRGCTTTGGTCATCATGGAGCTGATGACACGTGGGGACCTGAAGAGCTACCTGCGTTCCCTCAGGCCTGAAGCCGAGGTGAGGGGCTGCTCAAGGTGCCAGGAAAAGTGACACCCGCCCTCCTCCTCACGTCCTGGCGTGCCCCTGCCCCAGCCCTGACTCTGTGCACGGTGCAGAACAACCCCGGGCTGCCACCGCCGTCTCTCAAGGACATGATCCAGATGGCGGGGGAGATCGCCGACGGCATGGCCTACCTCAACGCCAACAAGTTCGTGCACCGGGACCTGGCTGCCCGCAACTGCATGGTGTCYGAGGATTTCACCGTCAAGATCGGAGGTGGGTGGGCAAGCGGCGGGCAGGCTGTGCCAGCCCTGTGCCTCCTGCTGCTCACGCCTCCCTCCTCCTCCTCTTCCTCCTCCGCCAGATTTTGGCATGACCCGGGATATCTATGAGACGGATTATTACCGGAAAGGGGGCAAGGGGCTGCTCCCCGTGCGCTGGATGTCMCCCGAGGCGCTCAAGGATGGCATCTTCAACACGCAGTCTGACGTCTGGTAGGTGCTGAGGTGGGCAGAGCCTGGGGGGRWTTKGGGRMCCMCCCCCYGGCTGAGCTTCGGTGCTCCGGCAGGTCCTTCGGGGTGGTGCTGTGGGAGATCGCCACGCTGGCCGAGCAGCCCTACCAGGGCATGTCCAACGAGCAGGTGCTGCGCTTYGTCATGGACAACGGCATCCTGGAGAGGCCCGAGAACTGCCCCGACAAACTGTGAGCGCTGGGGGACCCCCCTTCACACCCCCGGCCTGCTGTGGGAAAGGCTGGCAGGGAAAATCCTGBTCTCTGTGGTGCTGGGAGGGCTGTTGAGGACTGGAGCCCCCCCAAACCCAGCAGGTGCCCCCTCTCTCTGCAGCCATGAGCTGATGTGCCTGTGCTGGCAGCAGAACCCACGCCAACGCCCCTCCTTCGTCCAGCTCCTGGAGCGCATCAAGGACCACATGGCGCCTGCTTTCCGCACCCTCTCCTTCTTCTACAGCCCCGAGAATGGCCATCACGGCTCGGGAGAACCCTCCAACACCGAGACGGATCCGTGCCCCGAGGAGGATGAGCCCCCTCCATCCCCCCTGCCCACACGCAGGGACCACAGCCCAGGGCAGCTCCCCAACGGGACAGTCTCACTCTGACCCTGGGGTGTCCTCAGACCCCCGCTGGACTCTGCACCCCACGCCCTTCTCCAGCCRCCCCCCCACTGCTGGGACCCCCCTGCATTATTTATTGCTTCCAAGGGCCCAGCCAAGGAGTGGGTGCCTTGGGAAGAGGGTGGCAGCGACACAAGGRTGTTCTACGAGATGCATTTTACCTGAAAATAAATAGAGGGTGCTCCAAGTCGAGAGAGGGGAGTKGGGGGGCTGCTGGTTGGGAGGAGAACACTCCAGTCTTTCCTTAGTTTTTTTTTTGGGGGGGTGGGATAATGTGGTATGGGAATGGGGAGCAGGGTTGGGCATTTGGGGTCCCCCATCCACCTGCCTCTGTCATCACTCCCCGGCTGCCTGGCAAGCAGGTCAGCCCCCCCTGTGATCCCCACACCTTTTACAGGTGAGGAAGCTGAGTCACGGGGCAGCTCTGCAGCAGGAGAAGCCTGGGGTTGCCCTGATGYCTCTCTCCAGTCTCCTGCACTGGGACCAGTGCCGAGGCCGTGCTGGTCACTGTCTAATCCGAGCGTGAATAAAGGGGATGAAGCTCAGCTGYGGCAGTGCCTGGCTTGGGGGAGGGTCGCGGGGCAGGGGGGAGGCACACGGGACTTCCCACTCCCCACCCCGCCAGACCCATCTGCGTCCTGTGGCTTCGCCCTGCGGTGCCCAGACCGGGGGCGTTTCTTGAGAAAAACGTCAAAGCAGTGGAATTTTAGGAGGATGTGGCAACAGCCACTGGTCCGCTCAGCCGGGGACAGCYGGGGTGCCCAGTGGGGCCTCACGGGAGCTCACCCCAAAGGAACCGTGGCCCCATGGGTGCCGCTGGGGGCTGGATGAGCCGTGGGGGAAGGGTGCGGGCTGAGAACGTGCTCGACTCAGTGCACAGATGAGCCACCCCCGACGTGCTTCCGAGCAAGCTCGGGGACAAACAGCACCCGCGTGGGGCTGAGGAACCCTGTGGGGAGGGCCAGTCCTGTCCTGCCCCACCTCGGGGAGAAGGACGAGGWTGGGTCCTGGTCGGAGGTGACAGCTGGGGACAGAGCCACTGTGCCACCAAACGTCTCCAGCATCTCTGCGCCCCAACATCACGGGGTGCTGGGGAAGAGCCTGAGCCAGGAGTGCCCATCACGCCCCGGGATTTGGGGGCACCATCGGGGGGCTGTGACAGCTTGGGGGACGGTAGGTGTCCCAGGGTGCGGGAATAAGCCCTGTCCCTTGTACTGCAGCCCGCTCGGAGCCAGGTTCTGGAGTGGGTGTGTGTGTGTACATGCGTGTGCACGGGTGTGCCCCAGGATTTCTGCGGGTTCCAGCGGTGGAATTGATCCGCTTGGTGGGGCTGGGGGTGCAGGTGTAGGGTGCCGGTGTGCAGGGAGGGTGGCGGCAGGGCACCGGCAGGGCACCGGCAGGGTGCAGGGGTCCAGGCGGGGCACAGGCAGGGCACCGGCAGGGCACCGGCAGGGTGCAGGGGTCCAGGCGGGGCACAGGCAGGGCACCGGCAGGGCACCCGCAGGGTGCAGGGGTCCAGGCAGGGTGCAGGGGTCCAGGCAGGGCACAGGCAGGGCACCGGCAGGGCACCCGCAGGGTGCAGGGGTCCAGGCAGGGCGCGGGCTGGGCACAGACGGGCTCCGTGGTCTGTGCCCATGTGCGGAATCCCCCCTCTCCCGGCTCGGAATTTTCCCGGTGCCGGTGAATCACGGCCGCGGGTGTCTCGGGCCGGGGCGGGGGCGGTGCCGGGGCGGGGGGAGCCGCCAGCCCCTCCCGGGAGGCCGGTCCCTGCGTTGCTTTTAAGCCCCGCACGGCCCCGTGCTCGGGCTGCCGGGCAAGTGCGAGGGAGGGCGGCACTGGCAGCAGCGGCACCGGCACCGGGTCCAGGACCGGGAGCGGCCCCGGGAGCGGCCCCGCGATGCCGCCGCTGCCCGCCTGGCTCTGCCTGGCCGCGCTGCTGCTGCCCCTGTCCCTGCCAGCCCCGGGCGCTGCCGGTCCCTGCCCCCGGCCCTGCCGCTGCCCCCGGGCCGGGATCCTGCTCTGYCGGGAGCCGGACACCGTGGGCAGCCTGGCCGCGCTGCTGGGAACCGGCAGCTTCACCGACGTGTGAGTGGGGCCGGGGGCGATGGGGCCGGGGGTCGGAGCTCAGATACCGGGCAGAGGGAATTGGGAGCGGTGGGACAGCGCGGTGGAGCCGGGAGTGACGGAGCTCGGGGTTGGGGATGACGGGGTTGGGAGTGATGGAGCTGGGGGTGACAGAGCTCAAGGAGCGGGCAGGGGAGCTGCCTGAGGGATGAGGGATGCAGTGACGGAGCTGGGGCAGTGATGGAGTTGGCGGTGACAGAGCTCGGGGATGGAGATGATGGGGTTGRGAGTGATGGATTTTGGGGCCCAGGCAGAGGGGCTGGGAGTGATGGGGCTGGTGATGGTTGTGGCCGGGGGATGAGGCAATGTGGCCGGGGGCAGTGGGGTGATGGAGGTGATCAGCTCGGGGACAGGATGGCGGGGCTGGGCTGGGATGGAGCAGGGATCACTGGATGGGCTGGGATCGCTGTGGGGAGAGACGCCTGCTTGGTGGGAGGCATTGGGGGCTGCAAAGATGGGGTGGAGGGGCTGCAGCATCCCTCCRGGGAGCAAGCGAGGAGCTGGGGGCAGGTCTTTACCCCCTCCTGCAGCGATGCCAACCACGGCAACACGCTGAGGGTGCAGCAGGGACCCCGGGCAGGGAGCACCCATTCCGTGCTGGGCAGGGCAGGGGTGTGGGGAGCTGCTTGTCCCCTTCCTGTTGGGGCTGTCACTGTGCCCTGGGGACTGTGGGTTGGCGTGCTGGAGGGACACACCCCAAATTTGCCGATTTGGGGCATCTACTCGGCTCCCACTCCTTCCCCTGTTCCAGGATGTGCGGTGGCGAGACAAGGAGCAAGCAGAGATGAGGAGGGTGCTGGGGGGCCGGGGAGATGGGGATGCTGCAGGACACCAAAGTGCCCCAATTCCTGGGGTTTCCGCCCCCACCACAGCCCTGCCTGTGCCGCATTGCTGGGGACTGGCTGCGCTGTCTCCGTGCCTCAGTTTCCCCACGTGCCAGGGGATGCTGCGCCACAGGCTCTGCCAGCTCTTTGTTTGCTGGCTGCTGGGGTGGGGTGGGTGGTGGGGATGGTGGTCCCCGAGAGACCCGCAGCCATCCTACTGCCCCAGCTGCTCTCGTCCCATTCTCACCGGGGTCAGCGGGACCAAAACCCCCTCGGTGTGCATCTGAACCCCAGTTAACCAGCCCCTGTGATTTGGGGTTCACWGGAGCAGCCTGCGGGGTGGGGCAGGGAAAAACCCTGCACCTGCTCCYGAAGGGGCTTTTCTTTATCTCCTGCTTGGAGAAATGGGTGGGAGGACAGTGACAGCAGTGTCCCTGTCATAGTGCAGGACACCGTGAGGTGTGAGGAAAGGTGGGGACCCAAAGGCTGAATGGGGCYGAGATGCAGCAAACTCATTCTGTGGGTGAGACCACGGGCTCCAAGCGGTGGCTCAGCCCTGACCTCACACAGTTGGCACTGACCGGGGGGCTCAGCACCATGGGGATCACCTGCTGCCACACCCCCTCCTCCCAGCTCATCCCGGAGGAAACTGAGGCACAGCAGGGCAGCTCAGCTCCGTCCTTATCCCCATCCCCGGCTGTGGGCTGTGCTGCAGCACAGCCTGGGGAGTGGGAGAGCTGTGCCCCTCTCACTCCCCTCGCCCCACGCTTTGCCAACAGGCCCAGGCATGAGAGGTCCTGGGCTGCTGTCCTGACCCCTCCCCTTTGCCTTCCAGCATCATTGAGAACCAGCAGGCMCTGACGACCTTGACCCGAGCTGACACCAGGATGCTGCGGGACCTCAGGAACCTGTGAGCACCCCGGGAAGGGACATGGCGGGAGGGAAGGGTTCCTAGAGGGGGAATCTCCAGAGCTCAATCCCACTGCAAGGAGACACAGGGGATGCTCTCCGAACGGAGATTCAGGATGCACAGCGCAGGTGCTCAGCCCTTCCCTCCTTCCAGCACCATCTCCAGGTCGGGGCTGCAGCACATCTCTGCCGACGCCTTCCTGGACACCCCCAGGCTGAGCCACGTGTGAGTCTCCCCTTCCCCAGTTCCCTCCCCCGSTTTGGGGATCAGCTCCCCCCCGTCCCCGCGGGTCCCGGTGCAGGGTGGCCGGTCCCTGTGCCCGGCCGGGATCGATGGYGTCCCGCGGGCACATCAGCCTGGCCGGGGGGGCCACGCGGGGCTCTGCTGCTGAGTGGGAAACCATCGATCCGGGCAGGAGTGCGGGCAGCTGCCAGCCCCCGCAGGAGCCCCGTGCTGTCCCGGTGCGGGAGGGGTCCCCCGAGAGCTGGGGGGGACCCTGTCTTGGGGTGCATGGGGCTCCCCCCTTGCAGGGAGGTGCCTGGAGGCTGCTGGCACGCCTGGCAGAGCCGGTTTTGCTTGGTCACGGTGTGACAGCGGTGGCCCCGGCGCTGCCCCTGMGGCGGCCAGACCCTCTGCGGAGCAGGGGGATGTTGGATGTGGGAAGGGGTGGCTGATGGGGTTTGTCCCAACAGGAATCTCTCCTCCAATGCACTGCAAAGCCTTTCCTGGAAAACCTTCCAGCATCTGCCCCTGCAAGAGCTGTGAGTGATGAGGGAGAGGCGGGGAGGTGGGTGCAGATTATCTCCCACTGGGGACGTACCCCTCAAGTGACACAGAGGCAGGGGCAGAGCTGGGGATGCAGCGAGATGATGGCTCTCACATCCATGGGTGTGGGGACGGGGACAGGGATGGCACATGGGTCATCTGTGACACAAAGCCGGGGGGCTGGGGATGCCCAGGTGCAGCCCTGGCTGACTCTGCTGGGACATRCACAAATGTGTGGGGCCTGGAGCCCTTTTGAGCCCGTGTTCTTTTCTCTGCTCCATCTCAGCATCTTGGTGGGAAATCCCTTCAACTGCTCCTGTAGCCTCCGCTGGCTGCAGCTGTGGCAGAACAGCAGCCGGGCCGAACTGGGGAACCAGTCCCTGGGCTGCTGGGAGGGCAGCGTGCTGGTGCCCCTGGGCAGCCAGGTTCTCCACGCCTGTGGTAYGTGGCTGGGGGGACCCTGATGGCTTTGGCTCCTGGGTTTGTCCCCTGTCCTGAGCCGTTTGGCTGGGGATAGTGTGGGACACAGGGATACACGTGGCTCACCCTTCCTGCCCCCGCAGACCCCCCGAGCGTCCACATCGAGCCCCCCGAGGTGGTGCTGCGCCAAGGGGACAGYGTCAACCTCACCTGCCACGTCAGTGCCGACCCACCGGCCACCGCGGAGTGGGTGGTCCCCGAGGTGGGACCCGAGCAGCTCGTTGTCACCAAGGCAAGCTCAGCCTTCCAGCGGTATGGCCAGGAACCCTCCCGGCAGCACGGAATCCCCCCCACCCAGCGTCCTCTCACTGGTGGGGTGGGCATGGGGGGATACAGGAGCTGGCCAGGCTTGGGAGGTGTCATCTGCTCATCCCGTCCTGGCACTCCCTGCAGCTCTCAGACTGGGAGATCATCCTGGAGATCAACGACRTCTCCTCCAACCTCAACCAGAAGGACTTGACGTGCCGGGCAGAGAACGAGGCAGGGCCGGCAGAGGACAGCGTGATGCTGAACGTCACCTGTGAGCAGTGCAGAAGGGGCTGGGGTGGGGGCTGGATAGGGGGTCTGGCTCAGGAACCCACCCGGCTCTGTCCCTCCTAGTTCCCCCCGTGATCCTGCTGCTAGAGGAAGCCATCCCCCGGCATTCCTGGTGCATCCCCTTCTCCGTGGACGGCAACCCCGTCCCCAGCATCCACTGGCTCTTCAACGGCACGGTCCTGATCGAGGGGCTCTACATCCRCACCCACATCATGGAGTACGAGCACAACTCCACCATCCTCCACGGCTGCCTCCAGCTCAACCGTCCCACCCACGTCAACAACGGCAACTACACCCTCGTGGTCGAGAACCCCCTGGGCTCGGCCACCCGCAGTGTCCAGGGGCGGTTCATGGACAATCCCTTCAGCTTCAGCCCTGAGGAGCCCATCCCCGGTAGGTGGTGGATGGGGGCTGCCTGGGGTCTCCCCTGTCTTGCAGAGGGAGCTGTGTCACACCTGGCGTGCAGAACGGGTTGTATTGGGCTCTGCCTGTTGTCTGTGAAAGCCCTGGTGTGCCTCAGTTTCCCCAGGGATGAGAGGGGGGAAGGATGGGGTATACTCCCACCTGAGGAATAATGAGTGTTTCTCCTTTCTCTCCCTTTGGGCTGCTCCAGTGTCTCTGTCCCCAGTGGGTGAGTGGCCAGGATTGCTGCCCCAGCCCTCTTAAACTGGGCATTCCACCCACCCCCCCAGGGCTGATCCTGGGGTGTCCAGGTCCTAGCTAGGGCCGCTTCAGGGCATGGGGGACCCCACACTCACCCTACACCTTCTCCCTGCCCCAGGCACCAGCAGCACCTCGCAGGAGGGGCCTGTGGAGACAACGGATGAGCACACGTTTGGGGTGAGGAGAAGCTCTGCGGTCTGGGATGGGAGGACCAGGACACCTGCAAGAGGGTGGGACAAATCCCTAGGGGACAGCCAAACCAGCACCAAGTGGGATGGGGGTATRTGATGGGGATGAAGGACAGAGTTCTCAGTGCCTCGGTTTTCCCTGTGGCATCTCCTGGGTCTTGTAACCATCTCGCAGGTTTGTTCCCATCCCACGGGCTCAGAAAAGGGACCTGGTGGGGACCTCGACCTGAGCCCTGTCCTCGCTGCCACCAGGTCTCAGTGGCTGTGGTGCTGGCTGTGTTCGCCGGCCTCTCCCTCTCYGTCATGCTCATCCTGCTCAACAAGTGCGGGCGCCGGTCCAAGTTCGGCATTAACCGTGAGTTCCCCCAGCCYGGTGACACAATATTCGGGCTGTGACACGGGGGACAGCCCCGTCCCCGCATCCCTTGGGCAGCCGGGGCTGTGGGCACCTGGGCTGGGTCACAGGTGTGGCAAGAGGGGCTGCGGGTGGGGACCGAGGGCGGGGGGACACCCGTGGAGGGGTGTTGGCTCCCCMGGGAGAGTGGGCAGCAGCTGCTAATTCACTCCTGGAATGGATTCAGCCTCTAAATGGTTTTGATCGGGCTGCCTGGCCCCCGGGGGCTGGACGAGCAGGGGGTTTGCTCGGCAGAGCCTGGCACTGGCTGCACAGGCAGAGGGGGTGTGCTGGGGGATCCCCTGATGGCCTTGTCCTTGTCCCCACAAGGCTCGGCGGTGCTGGCCCAAGAGGAYGACCTGGCCATGTCCCTGCACTTCATGAATCTGGGCAGCAGCCCCCTGTCCTCGGCTGAGAGCAAGCTGGAGGGGCTGAAGAGCAACTTCATCGAGAACCCCCAGTATTTCTGCAACGCCTGTAAGGGGTTGGGTTGGGGACTGTGGTCCCCGAGCATCCCCCCCATGCTCATACCCAACTCGGGGGGCACTGACGGGTGGGGGTCCCCCCCCAGGCGTGCACCACGTGCAGCGGCGGGACATCGTGCTCAAGTGGGAGCTGGGCGAGGGCGCCTTCGGGAAGGTTTTCTTGGCCGAGTGCTACAACCTCCTGCCAGAGCAGGAGAAGATGCTGGTGGCTGTGAAGGTGAGGAGGGGATACAGTGAGGGGAACAAGGGGGGTCCGTGCGGGTGTCACTGATGCCGTGTCCCGGCAGGCGCTGAAGGAGGTGACGGAAAGCGCCCGCTTGGATTTCCAACGCGAAGCCGAGCTGCTGACGGTGCTGCAGCACGAGCACATCGTCAAGTTCTATGGCGTCTGCACCGAGGGCGAGCCCCTCATCATGGTCTTTGAGTACATGAAGCACGGCGACCTCAACCGCTTCCTCAGGTGGGACGGGGGGGGACAGGAGCCCCCCATCTGCCGCTCCATCAGCGCAGCCAGCCTGCTCCCTGCTAATGCAGCCCTCCTTGCAATATTGATTAGATTAGCTGTCTGAGAGGCTTAAATAGAGAGAGATTGGCCATCAGCTGGAATAAGCAGAGACTTTTCGATTGCCCCCCCAGGTATTGCTGCTAGACGGGGGGGGCTGCCAGAGGCATCGCTTTAGTGGCCGCGCGAGGAGCTCTGAGACGTGGCTTTTATGATTATTGTTATGGGAGTTGGCATTAATGGTTCTGCCGAGCAGAGCTCCCCCAGCCCCCGGCCGCGGCCGCCCCGGCCGGGCTGTCAGCCGCGTTCGGCATCAAAAGCACCGAGGGGCTGCGGGCGGCCGGAGCAGCGCTGGCCCCGGGCCGGGCTCGCACGCCCCACTTCACACGCGCTGCCGCGTTCACACCCGCCCTGCCACGCTGCCTTCTGCGGGGGCACGGCCCATGTGTGTGCACAAGCATGTGTGCCCTCCCCAGTGTGCGTGCACAGGTGTGTGTGTGCCCTCCCCGGTGTGTATTCACAGGTGTGTGTGCCCTCCCCATGTGTGTGCACATGCATGTGTGCCCTCCCCGTGTGCATGTACAGGTGTGTGTGCCCTCCCCTGTGTGCGTGCACAGGTGTGTGTGCCCTCCCTCCAGTGCATGCACAGGTGTGCGTGCCCTCCCCCTGTGTGCAGGCACAGGTGTGCGTGCCCTCCCCTGTGTGCATGCACAGGTGTGCGTGCCCTCCCCCGTGTGCATGTACAGGTGTGTGTGCCCTCCCCAGTGTGCGTGCACAGGTGTGTGTGCCCTCCCCCGTGTGCATGTACAGGTGTGTGTGCCCTCCCCAGTGTGCGTGTACAGGTGTGTGTGCCCTCCCCCTGTGTGCGTCTACAGGTGTGTGTGCCCTCCCTGTGTGCATGCACAGGTGTGTGTGTGCCCTCCCCAGTGTGCGTGCACAGGTGTGTGCACTCCCCCGTGTGCATGTACAGGTGTGTGTGCCCTCCTCCCAGTGCATGTACAGGTGTGTGTGCCCTCCCCMGTGTGTATTCACAGGTGTGTGTGCCCTCCCCCGTGTGCGTGTACAGGTGTGTGTGCCCTCCCCCGTCTGCGTCTACAGGTGTGTGTGCCCTCCCCAGTGTGCATGCACAGGTGTGTGTGCCCTCCCCTGTGTGCGTGCACAGGTGTGTGTGCCCTCCCCGTGTGTGCATGTACAGGTGTGTGTGCCCTCCTCCCAGTGCATGTACAGGTGTGTGTGCCCTCCCCGTGTGTGCATGTACAGGTGTGCACACACACACATCTCTCCCCTGTGAGCGTGCAACCTTTCCTGCACATGCACACGGGCNTGTGTGTGCCCTCCCCGTGTGTGCATGTACAGGTGTGCACACACACACATCTCTCCCCTGTGAGCGTGCAACCTTTCCTGCACATGCACACGGGCACGGCTCTTGCCCTGTGCACACACAAGCATGTGAGCTCGTGTTTTCCCTCTGTGCACGTGTGTGTGCGCACGCCCTTTGCTGGCACACGCAGGCACAGGTCCATGCCTTTCCCTTGCGTGCCCATGTGTGCCAGGGGAGGATACTTTTGTGTGTGTGTGTGTGTGCACATGCTTTCCCCGTGTGCATGCACACACACATGCACACCCCTCTCCGGCGTGTGTGAACACAAGTGTTTACCCGTGCCTGGTATCTGTGCAAACACACGTGAACACCTTTCCCCACCTCCTCTAGATTTCCCCCTTTCCCTTGTCCAGGCAGCACAGCCTTTTCCCTTCCTCCGCCCACCCTCTCCCRCACATCCCGCGCTCCAAGCAGCCCCTCTGCCCCGCAGGTCCCACGGCCCCGATGCCAAGATCCTGGAGCAGGGCCCGGGGCAGCCGCGGGGGCCGCTGGCTCTGGGCCACATGCTGCACATCGCCACGCAGATCGCCTCGGGCATGGTCTACCTGGCCTCCCTCCACTTCGTGCACCGCGACCTGGCCACCCGCAACTGCCTGGTGGGCCACGACCTGGTGGTGAAGATTGGGGATTTCGGCATGTCCCGGGACATCTACAGCACTGATTATTACCGGGTGAGCCGTTCCCTTTCTCCTCCCTGCTCTGTGATGGGCTGGGAGGCCACACATTTTATCCTTGTGGCTGCTGCCTCCCAACCCCTTCTCCATCCATATTTAACCACAGAATGAGTTGGGTTGGGAAGGATGTTTGGAAGSCATCCAGCTCAACCTGCAGGGATGCTTTCCAACAGAACAGGTTGCTCGCTCCAAACCCTGACCTTGAATATCTCCAGGGATGGGGCAGCCACAGCTTCTCTGGGCAAACTGTGCCAGGGCATCRCCACGCTCAGAGTAAAAAATTTCTTCCTTACATCCAACCTGGGGCTTAATGGGTGGGGTCAGGGATGGGGGAAGGAAAATAAGAGGGTCCCTGCCTCGCTGACAGCCCTGCTCTGGGGCAGGTGGGGGGCAGGACCATGCTGCCCATCCGCTGGATGCCYCCCGAGAGCATCCTGTATCGTAAATTCACCACCGAGAGCGACATCTGGAGCTTCGGGGTGGTGCTCTGGGAGATCTTCACCTACGGCAAGCAGCCCTGGTACCAGCTCTCCAACACCGAGGTGAGCCCAGCGGGGGAAGGAGCACGGTAACAACCTCCCCCAAGAGTGGAGGATCCCATCTCCATGCCCCTGTTCCTGCAGGCCATCGAATGCATCACTCAGGGCCGGGAGCTGGAGCGGCCCCGCACGTGTCCCTCCGAGGTCTATGCCATCATGCAGAGCTGCTGGCACCGGGAGCCCCAGCAGCGCCAGCCCATCAAGGAGATCCACAGCCGCCTCCAGGCCCTCGTCAAGACACCCCCGGTCTACCTGGACATCCTGGGCTGAGTGGGGGACATCCCACCCCACCCTCTGCTCCCTGCTGTTCCCCTGCCTGCCCTGCTGCCCAGGGACGTGGCTTTGCCCCACACAGCCCTGGACTGATGCCCCGAAGCGGGAGAAGCCTGAAATCTTATTTATAGTGGAAAATACCAGCCTGTTCCTGGATGGGGGGCTGGAGGGCTGGGCTGGGGGACCTCCAGGGTTGTGGCCCCCCAGTTTGTGGCCCTGCTGGCTCCTTGGCATTCCCACAGTGCCGGGATGGAGGCTCTTGGCTGATGTGGGTTGGCTCGGGGGGGCAGAGCTGGGAGACCCCCCAGCACGGGGTCYGTGCCAGTGCAGGAGCTGGGGGGGCTCAGCTCTCCCGGGGGAGTTGGGATGCCCCACGCTCACCCGCTCTGCAGCAAAACCAGTCRATAATAAACTGTGTCTCCCCCGCACTGGCCCCTGTGTGCTCCGGGGTGTCAGCTGGGCAGGTGGGATGGGGGAATTTTGGGGGGAAAGAGGGGCTTTTCACATCAGCCCTGCCTGTGGGAGAAGAGCTGGAGGGGAGGAGCTGTCCCAGGGATCTCAGGATGTGGGGACAGTATGTGCCTGGGGTGCAGGCATCACACACGTGCCAGGGATGCTGTGTTTTGTACCCAGGGCTCAGTGCAGGGATGTTTTTGGCTGTGCCATGAGGACCACCTCGGGCAGCACTCCAGGGATTCTTGTGCCACACCCTGGCCTGGGGAGCCCGARTCTCCTCACCAAGTGCTCCAGGTGGAGGATGGGGCTTTGCAGCACAAAGCCAACACCCATCCCCCCCAAAAGAGTGACATCCCCCCCTCTTCCCTGTGTCCTCTCATCGGAACCAGGGGGTTATCACATGCCCTGTAGCATCCACTCCATCATCCTTCCTCAGGCTCTCCAGCCGCCTTGGTAATGGTTGAGACCTGGATTTGACCATAATGGAGCTGAATTGATTTCATCTGGATAATTAGGCAGCACAGGCAGAGCCCTGGTAGCTCCTTTGTTACCCCCCGTGACCCAAGATAAGCAGGAGGAAAGCGGGGTCACGGGGGAAACTGAGGCACGGCGCAAGGTGGGAAGAGTCAGGGGGTCTGCAGCAGGTGTTGAGGGGCTCGGGGCTGGCTCAGCACCCGGCTGTGCCCAGAGGCTGGATGTGGCACAAGGACAGCTGGAGGAAATGGGAATCATTTCCAGTGCCCTGCAGCTCCCAGCCTGTGATGCATCCCAAAGCCCTGCAGCGGGGTCAGGCCCCTCTGGCTGGCCCTGGATCTTTGCCGAGGGTCCTGCCCAAAAAACGGGGAGCTGTCATGGGCAGGGTGTGGCTCTGCTGCACCTCAGCCTGTCTTACAGAGCCCCCCACCTGCTTCCTTGGGGTCTCTAATCGCTGCCCAAGCTGATTTATGGCCTTTTTTTTCCTCTTATCTAATTTGAGGAAGGAACTAGATTACAACCTTGAGCTTTTCCAGCCCCACGCTGGAGATTGCCGCAGACCGACGCCCCAAAAGAGACCACGTGTAGTGGTGACACCCCCCTCTCCAAACAGGGTGGGCTTTCCTCACCCATGCCTCAGATTCCTTCAGGGGGGTGGCAATGCCTCCATTTCCCTCGTGGCTGTGGCTGTGCCTCAGTTTCCCCCTCAGAGCGGTCAGGGAAGAGTTAAGGTTCACCCCGCKATCGATTTTGCGCCCCCCTCCCTCCCTCCTGCCGAAGTTTCTCCATTTCACTGCTCCGGGGGGAGCGGTAATGGACTCTGGCAATGAGGTAATTAACGCTCTGCTCCCTGGCGGAGCTGCCGCCCCAGCGGCACCGGGGCCTGGCCCTGCGAACCCGGCTTCATCGGGGTTGGGGGGTCCCGGGGCCCGATTCAGCCAAGGCAGCTGCTGGTGGTCCCCAGCCACACCCTGCCCCACTGTGCCACCCTCCTGCGCCCTGGTGCCAGCGGCTCAGACCATGGCAGGGCTGGGTCTGCTCTTCAGAGGGTCCCACTCCCTCCCAGAAGCTCCTAAGGGGCCCCAGGTCCCCTCTAAGAGGATCAGTCATGTTTTTGGGATTCCCATCCTGGTGGGGGTGGATGTTTGGGGAAGCTGGATCCTGGCTCTGACAAAGCTGGGCCCTGCACAGCCCCCAACCACACCAAAGTGCACTCGGGGGTCTCCATCCTCTCTGSCTCCAAGGGTCCCGGGGGGGCTGCAAAGGCATCTCAGCACTGAAGTGCCACTGGAGGGTCCCCGAGCAATATTTCCCCACCGCCCTGGGGACACCTTAAAAAGCATTGGAGAGGGAGGGGGGGTCACTTCCCCACTCAGCTCCGGATATCCCCGCCTTGTCCCATCTCCARTATCCTTTCCTACACCAGGACGCCGCAGCCCCCACGCCCCCGTGCCCACCCTCGCTCCGGGAAGCGCCGTTTTGGGGTGGGTGGCCACAGCGGAGCCCCAGATGCGGGTGGGCTTGATCCTAATGGAGACCCGGGGATGGGGGGGGCGGGCAGCTGAGTCTCCCTGGGATGTGAAAATCGTTGCGAGTGATTAGAGCTGTTCCTGTAACGAGCAGAGCAATTAACGGCGCCTCGGGAGCCGCGGAGGCCGCTAATGTGTGCTGGGGGTGGGGGGCAGCTGGGCAAGGGGGCCCGTGGTGCTGAGGTGCCTGGCCGGGGGTCCCGGGCTCGGGGGAACACGCGGTGACACGGGGATCTCGGGATGCGAGGATATGGYCAAGAACCGGGGATAGAATTGTGATAATACGGTCCGGATCCAGGGATGCAGAGCTGGTGGATGGCTGAGAATCCAGGAAAAAGGGGGGTGATGCGAGGCCGGGGATCCCAGGATATGGGGGTGATGTATGGCCWGAGATCCTGGGATGCAGGGGAGCGCGTGGCCAGGGATGCTGCAGTGTAGGGTGGGGTGTCTGGGATGAGGGGGTGACTCGTGCCTGTGGTCTTGGGATGTGCCCAGGATCCTGAGATGTGGGGATCCTCTGTGCCCAGCACGCAGGGACACCGTGTGCCCAGAATATGGGGGGGTTGTGTGCCTGAGATTTGGGGGTGCGGGGATGATGAGTCCCTGGGATGCAGGGAGGATGCAGGGATCCCAGGATGCAGGGATGTTCCAGAATGTTGGGATACAGGCACAATGTGTCCCTGGGATGCAGGGATGATGTACCAGGGGTGTTGGGATGCAGAGATGCTGTGCCCGGGATGTTGGGGACCAACCCTGAAGCCCTTTGCCCTGAAGCCAAAGGRCACCTGGTCCTCACATCCCCTCACCACAGAGCAGCTTGGTCAGGGGGTCCCTTTGCTTGCCCCAGCCCTGAGGGACAGCCTGSGTCAGGCCCTGCACCCATGGGTGCCACAGAGCCCTTGGGAAGGGGACACCCTCCAGCACCAGGACCCCTCCCCATCCAGTGTTCCGTGTGAGCAGTCCCGGCAGTGCTGCCGTGCCAAAACCCGCTGSTTTCTGGACACAAGAGAGAGAGAAAAAAAAAATTAGGAGGTTTTTTTATTTTTTTCCCTTTTCCGTAGTTGACTCCACGTCCAAACTTCCTGACATCGGCTCCAGCCCTCCCTCCGCTTCCGACGGCCGCGCTGCGCCATCCCGGCCGGCCAGGCCAGCCCCGTGTCGGGGCCGCTGCGCCCTGACCCCGCCTGCCACCGCGGCCCCCGGACAGGTGAGTGCCACTGTCCCCCTCCCGGGGCACCCAGGGGCCGGGGCTGGGCTGGACGGGCTGCACCGTCCCCTGCTGGGTCGGAGGAGACGGTCCCCACCGCCGTGAGGGGCAGGGGATGGTGCAGGTTCCAAGGTGAGGGGACGCTGATGAGGGGACGGTGGCTGTGGGGACAGCGGGTGGGGCGTGCGACGGTGCTGCGACACCCCGCGGTGACCCTGACTGTGCCCCTGTCCCTTTCCCTGTCCCTTTCCCTGTCCCTTACTCGCACCCGTGTCCCCCTGGCCCCCACCCAGCCCCATCCCTGCGGGTGCACAGAGGAAACGCGTCAGATCCCGGGCTGCGGCAGAGGAAGCACCGGGGCAGAGATAGCGGCTCTGGGGGGACCCAGCACCCTGCTCCCCGCGGGGACAGGGCAGGGCTGTGCCCTGGTCCCCCTGCCCTCACCCCGCACGCTCCTTTCAGCCCCATCAGCGGTGGGATCCTTCTCATCCCACCCGCGGGGCTCTCAAGGACACCAGTGGGGACAGGAGTGCCGGGTCTCGGGGTGTCTCTTGCCATTATGGGAACTTTGGGGGTGGCTCTTTCCCGCGGCTCAGCCCCACAGTGAGGAGCAGATGGGACGTGCTGGCACGTTGTGATGACTCCTTGCTYTTCCTGCCAGCATCTCCCCGTGGTTCCTGTTTTTCCCAGCAGTCCAGGGACCCCACCTTGTCCCCCCCCACGTTGCAGGAACAGGGGATGAGGCTGGGGATGAGTGGGGCGCTGGGGAGAGCTTGGGGTTCCCCTGCCTCCCTCCCTCGGCAGGGTCCATGGGAGGGAATTCTGGCAGCGGATGAGCAATTAATTCCTCACTGCCGGGAGTTGAAGGGAAATGGGGGGAAAACTTTCCCACTAACAGTTTTTCCACCCAAAACCGGATGCTCTGGCCCCAAAACGCAGCGCGGGCTCTGATGAGGGGGAGGATGAACCCAGGGAGAAGCCAGGGCAGCACTTTTGGGGTGTCCCACAGCAAGGAAGCCGCTGTAAATCCAGCTGTGCTTACCAGGAAACCTCTGTTTCCTCCTTGGCGCACGGCAGTCCTGCCCTGAAACGCTCATCCCGGTAAACAGCACGCCGGGCTCGGGGGGCTCGGGGGTCGCCGGCTCTCCCAATCCTGGCCTCCAGGCTGGCAACGCTCCTGGAGCCGCCCCGGCAGAGCCGGACCCTCTCTGGGTTGAGCAAGAAGCTGATGGATCCAGGAAACACMACTGGGAATAAACACAGAGCGGGTTGAAGCGGGGCCATGCGGCGCCGTGCCAGGGGCTGGAGGAGCCGTGCCGAACCCCGCCCCGGCACCCCGGCACCCCGGCACCCCGGCACCCCGACACCCCGGTACCCCGGCACCCCGGCACCCCGACACCCCGGCACCCCGCGTTCGCACCTAGGGCAGCATCTCCCCCCCCTTCGCATGGGCTCTGGCAGGACAGGTCGCGGTGATGCCCTGGCTGTGCYCCGGGACGTCTCAGGGTACCGGGATGAGGCTGAGCGGGGCCACCCAGGCTGCTGAGCAGCCGTGCCTCAGTTTCCCCTTGGCACAGGCCGGCGCTYGGGGAGCAGCGGGGCCGGGGCTGTTTCTCTGGATGGAGGAATGCAAAGCCAGCCCTGCAGGGAGGTCGGATGTGGAGCTGGGGCCGGGGGCGGTGGGTGGGGGAGCGGGAATGTGCGGAGGCACGGGGTGAAGCCGTCGKCTCTCCGTGCAGGATGCTGCTGCGGGCCGCGGTGCTGGCCGTGCATGCCGGGCTCCTGGCTGCCCTCCGGCCCGGAGACCCCAACGTCTGCAGCTACTGGGAGAGGTAGGAACTGGGGGGACAGGGGAGGGTGATGGTGACAGCGCTGGGGTCTCCCAGGACCCGCAGTCACCCCACATTTCCCCCCACCCCGCAGCTTCACGGCGCCAGTGAAGGAGTCGTACACCAAACCCCACGTCGTGTCCTCCAGCGAGCCCTGTCCCGGGGGGCTGGGGCTCCCCCTGCCCTGCCCGCAGCAGAGGTGGGAGCACCCCCAGCTCCCCAGAGCCCCTCGGGGACCCACAGCGCATTCCCAGGGCCGTGGGGGGCTGGAGAGGCGTGTCCCAATGCAGGGTGTCCCCAAGGATAATGGGGGCATGGAGGGACACCGTCCTCAAGGCCATGGGGGACTGAGGTGGGGACTGTCCCAATGCAGGGTGTCCCCAAACTCATGGAGAGACAGTCCCACCCCAGGGCATCCCCAACGCTGCGAGGGGCTGGAAGGGGAATGCCCCACGCCAGGATGGGACAGGGACAGTGAAGGGGCTGGAGGAGGACTGTCCCCAAGGCCGGGGGATGGAGGAGGGCTGTCCCCAGGGCCGCGGGATGGAGGAGGGCTGTCCCCAAGGCCGGGGGATGGAGGAGGGCTGTCCCCAGGGCCGGGGGATGGAGGAGGGCTGTCCCCAGGGCCGCGGGATGGAGGAGGGCTGTCCCCAAGGCCGGGGGCTGGAGGAGGGCTGTCCCCAGGGCCGGGGGATGGAGGAGGGCTGTCCCAAGAGGCCATGGGGAGCTGAAGGGGGGTTATCCCAGCACAGGGTGCCCTCATGGCCCTGGGAGGACCGGAGAGGGGCTGTGCCCAACTCCACAGTGGGAGGGGCTGCCTGGGTGTCCCCAGGGACAAGGGGGACAGGACAGTCACTGTCCCCCGCGATGGCACAGGGTCGTGTACCGCACCGAGTACCGCCAGGCCATCCGCACGGACTACCGGCGGCGCTACGAGTGCTGCCAGGGCTACTACGAGAGCCGGGACTCCTGTGTCCGTGAGTGGGGCCGGGGGTCGGGGCGGCCCTGGGGCTCAGGGTGTCCCCAGAGCTCCCTGAGGACATTTTCTGCCTGGCCATGTCCCCCCAGCTCACTGCAGCCAGGAGTGTGTCCACGGCCGCTGCGTCGCTCCCGAGCTGTGCCAGTGCGAGCCGGGCTGGCGCGGCCCCAGCTGCTCCAGCGGTGAGGGATGGGGGGGAGCAGGGCACAGCTGGGGCTGGGGACCCCCGGCCAGGGGTGGCAGGTGGGGCAGTGGGTTTCCCTGGAGAGCTGGGACAGCCACAGTGGGACAGCCAAGAGGTTAATGGGGATGGAGACTCTGGGGATGGAGATGGGGTTGGGATGGAATTGGGATGGGGTATGGCGGTGGGATGAAGATGGGGGTGAGCTGGGAATGGCGTTGGATGGGGAGAGAACGGGATATGCATGGGATGGGGATGGGCTGGAGTGGGGATGGAGATTTGGACAGATGTAAGACGGGGAGGAAGAGGAGATGGGGAGGATCGGGATAGATGGATGGGAATGGGGTGGGGCTAGAGGTGGGGTGAGGATGGGATTGGAATGTGGGTGAAGATAGGAAGGGGGCATGACGGGAATGGACATTGGATGAGGATGGGCTGGGGAAGAATGGATGGAGGGA
>CADDXX010000573.1:344431-363065 GCA_902810485.1 Alauda arvensis
CTCTCCTCTCCTCCTTTTTTCCCCTCCTTCCTCCTCTGAGGCCAAATCCACATAACTTTAACATTATTGTTTGCAACTTTCCCTCAGTGCCAAATCCAAGTCGGCTCAGTTGTTGCCAGTAACTACTGTTGTATTTGCAAGGACCTCTGGATAATTATCATCCCTCTCATTACTGCGCAAAGATCCAAAACAGCCTCCTCCCTTTTCCCCTGGATGGGAGTGGGGTGGGCAGGGACTGGCAGCACACGGGGGTGGCAGCTGCCAGCCACGGGAAGGGTCTTCCCCAGCCCCACAGGACACCCCAGGCAGGGGCAGCTGAGGGGCTTCTGCCTCCCAGCTGTGATCGAGAGGAGCCTGCAGCACTGCACAGACCATTTCCAGCACCTGCATCTCTATTTCTGTCGTGCCCCTAGCCCTGGGAAGGAAGTTCCAGGTAGGGCAGGGGCAGCTCCATGTGCGCTGCGTGACAGAGACCTCAGTGCTGCTGCTGRGGGCAGGACCCCCATCCTCCCCATCTCAACCCCCTCATCTCCCCATCCTCCAGTGCAGCAGAGACCCCCACTCTCAGCATCCCCCTGGCAGAAACACCCCGCACACCGTGCATGGTGGGTTAAAACATTTATTACCGAGTAACTTCAGCCAGCGTATCCCTGCTCCTCCTCRTCCTCRCTGCTGTCCTGGACGAGGTCGGGGSMCGCAGGGCTGCASACGAGGCAGGTGCCCCCCACCTCCCTCCAGCACGTCTCGCAGTACAGGGCGCTGCAGTCGGGATTGGGGCAGGGCWGGTGCCGGGGAGTCTCGGGCCTCCCACACAAGGTGCATTTCTGGCGCAAGTAGCGGYGCAGCCAAGGCCAACGCCGGCGACACCACTGCAGCAGCAACGTGCCCTGCCACGAGGACGGCGCCGTGTGAGGCTCAGGGTCAAGGGAAGGTGACAATCTCAGCCAGCACCCCGTGTCCCTGTCCCCACTCACCGGCCCGGGTGGCTCTCTTGCTTGCCGGGCTACGCGCGCTCGCTGCAGGTAGAAGAAATTCTTCCGCTGCCGCAGCAATTTGTTGTACAGGAACAGCACTCGAGTTTTCTCCCTCTGCGCCGGCMAAGACCGTGAGGGGTGGGTAGGTGGTTGGGGGGCACAGCCCACCCAAAACCGAGCCCAGAACCCATCCCCAGGCTGTGCCCAGCCCTCGGACTGCTCACCTTGGGGAAGTAGAAGGCGGCGATGGCGCGGCGCAAGCGGAACGGGTAGACCTGAGCCAGGCAGAGCAGGGCCAGCGCGCCCAGGGGCAGGCAGGTGGTCAGGTACTGCTGCCTCGTCATCTCGGTGGGCTGYGGCAGGCAGGCTGGGGACACGGCAGAGGTGTGAGCCCCCTGCAGCAGAGCCCTGGCCAGGCGTGGGGCTGGGGCGGTCCAAATCCCTGGCAGGGGCTTACCGAGGTTCGAGGTCTCTGCTTCGGTCTCGAAGGAGGAGTTGAGGGCCCCGATGGTGCCSCGCAGCAGCTGCGCCATCAGGGATTCGCCCATCACGGTCACGGACAAGTGGTGGCTGCCTGTGGGATGGGAGGATAGGGAAGCTTAGGAGAGGATGGGACGGCTGAGGGGGTCCCTGCATTGCTGAGGGGCATGGTGGGACCGTGGGCCAGCCTGTCAGGGCCCTGAGCTCACTTTGGTAGGAATACTCAATRAAGGAATGGTGCTGGATGATGCTGAGGATGCTGAAGATGAAGTGGTCCAGGCCACAGACGAAGAGGAGGAGGAGCAGGAGTGGGATGCACTTGAGCARCTCCATCACCTGCAGGGAGCATGGGAGCTGTCACAGCCTGCTGTCCCCAGCTCTGACCCCCCTGATTACCCCCCAGCCCCTCACCATGTGCTTCCGCTCAGGCTTCTGCAGGGCCAGCTTGCATGGGAAGATGAAAGACGAGGTCTCCCCCCGGAGCAGGGGCAGCAGTGTCTGCTTGTTCTGGGTGAGGGGCAGGAGGTATCTCAGTGCAGCCTCCGGGACACCCCACCGGGGGTGATGGGGCTGCCCTTGCACCCCTCTCCCCCCGCCCAACCTGCTCTCCACGCCGGGCATCGATTTGGCGGAAATAGGTGGTGATGTAGCAGTTGTCAAAGCCGATGCTGTGACAGTATTTATAGGTGTATAGGAAAGCCCTGGTGAGAGAGGACAGGTCTGGGGTGAAGGAGGCACTGGGTGCAGCCCCCCAGGGCCCCTCCCTTGTCTTTGTGTCATGCTGGCGAAGAAGGCCCCCCACCCCTCTGTGCCCCGCAGCTGGCACAGGGGTGTCACCCCCACCCACACCCCCATCCCAAGGCTCACGAGAAGAAGACGAAGAGGAAGGTGAAGGACAGCAGCAGGCGGAAGAAGGAGACGGCCAGGCCCAGGCGGGTGCCTTCCTCCCTCAGCTGCGAGGTCATATCCTCCCGCAGCTGCTGCGCTATCTCACTGCCCACCAGCATCTTATGGTGCTCCTCCTACGGCAAAGGGGCCATGGGGCGGGGCAGGACGTGGCCCCCACCCTGGCCATGGGCACAAGGGACAGGCACTCACAGGGTGCCCAGGCACCCACCTGGTAGGCAATGTTGGCACTGAATTCCTGGCCGAGGCTGTCGACAGAGCTGTTCACCTGGTCATACATCTTCCCAAAGTTCCCATCCACGGGGATCCTCTTCACACACCATCGGCGCATGACTGCAGAGAGGGMACAGGGACATTGGTGGCTGTGGCTGCCGTGCCAGGGGCTGCAGGGGCAGATCCAGTTCTGCCCCTCCAAGGGAGCACAGGGTCAGGGTCACCTACGTTTGAYCGAGTGGCAGAGGAACCCAAGCTTCATGGGCAGGCAGACGAGGTGGCTGATGAGGGGCACAATCACCATTTCCATGCATTTCTCGTGCATTCTCTGGAAATGCCCTGTGCAGCGCTGCACGCCCTCCTCAATCACACCTGGAGGGCAGAAGCCCTCAGCTGCCTGTGCAGCCCCAGCCCCACTGGCCCAGCCCACAACCGGGCTGCCCYGTGGGGACAGCACTGGGACGTGGGGCAGCCCCCTCCCCATGTGCTGCCAGTCCCTGTCTGCCCCACTCACGCCGACAGCGAAGTCTGGTCTTYGCCTCATAGATCTGCTGGGTGCTTGGGGGCGGATCTCTGCCTGTGTCTGGGCGYTCCCGCAGGTCGTAGCCCTCCTGGCTGGCCACCTGATCGTTGAGCTCCACAAAGGCTTCCGAGACATTCTGCATCTCCGAGTTGAGCGTCTCCGCGCTCTTCTGCCGGGGCACACACGCACAGACACAGGCAGAGGYTTGGTTCTGCTCCCCCAGCCCCCAGCACCCACTGCCCCAGAGCCCTCCTCACCACCAGCTCTTCCATGACTTGGCGCAGGGGGCCTGTAGATGCCTGCCAGAGATGTTTTGTGTGGTTGATCTGCAGCTCCAACACACACTCCATCGAGCGCTTCGTCTCCATCAGGTTATGCCAGAGGTTGGACATGGGCCCTGGTGGCAGCAGGGGTGGCTCAGAGCCCGCCAGCCCCCCAGGACTCCACTGGGGGACACGGGGATGTGGCAGGACCYTACCATTGTAGATGGCAGCGAAGACGAAGGAGAGAACGTAGAGCCGACCCTCCTTGCCCAGGAACTTGGGGACCATGAGCAGGTTGGCACAGCGGAAGTGGGGGGATGTGGCCCAGCCCAAGGCAGTCACCCCTGTGTAGAGCAAAGAGCCGACCCCATGGTCCCAACAGAGAACCCCCTGGGGCTCCTGACAGTGCCTGTCACTYCAGTCACCTCCCTGCCCCATCCTCACCTGTCAGTCCCCAGGTAAGCTTCACCCTCTTTGTCTCTGACACGTCCAGAGGCATGATGAGGAGGTGGCAGAGCCCTGCAACACCCAACAGTGTATCCTGAGCTTCCAGTGCCACCAGCCCCATGCTGTGCCTGGCACCAGGACATACTCACCAAGGCCAAGGAGCATCCCGAAGCCAGCACCCAGCAAGACCTTCCTGTAACGATACTCGTCAGGCCGGCTCCAGAGGAACCGGCTGCACGGGCCGGGCAGGACCGAGACCACCACTCGCTTCAGGGCTGGGTGGGAAGGGAGGTGTCAGCCCTCCCACTGCCCACGGGCAGCCCTGGCTGGGAGAGGAGTGGGAGCGGAGCTCACTTGTGTTGGGGGGCTTCTGGGGACGGTGGGATTCTGCCCCAGAACTGATGCCGGTGGGAGGCTCCGGTGAAGASGGAACATGGCTGGGTGTCTCCAAGACCACCACCTCCTGCAGCTCTCTATCCCTTCTCTCATCTTGCTCGTCGTAGTCAAAGTTGTGTCTGGAAGYGGGGAGACAAGTATTGGGGACCAGCACTCGCAGGGCTGGAAGGGAAGGAGGACATTGCCATCCCCACAGTCAACCCTCACTCGGAGAGCATCCCCTCATTCTCCTCCTCCTCCTCCTCCAGCTGGTCTTGCAGCCGGGTGGCTGTTCTGAAGGGGAGTCTCCGGCCCTTTATCATGTCCTTGATTCGCTGCAGCAGCTGCCGCCCTCGCTCCTGGCCCTGCAGTGCCCGCACAGCACCCAGCCACAGCCTCGGTGTCTCCTCATCACTGGAGTCCCTGCAGGGGCAGGAGAGGGCAGGGATGAGCTGCAGCCCCCCACGCCTACTGCAGCCCCCCAGGCTCAGGAGGGCTCCCAGCACCCCTCTGCTCACATCTCCTCATCTTCAGAGTCTGGGAAGCTCAGGGGGGCCATGCACACAGAGCAGGTGTTGTTCAGGGCTCTGTAGCATTCGCTGCAAAAGAACCCTGTGGAAAATCGGGCTGTTAGGGGGGGATGCAGAATTTTCTGGGGAGGGTGTCTCCAAGCTGYGGGGGCTCCTACCTTTGCAGTTAGGTGTCATGCAGGCGGTGAAATCCGGCCGCTCTGCCGTCCCACAGATCAGGCAGTGTTTGCGCTGGATGCCCAAGCGGCGAGCGAGGCGGACGAGGAGAGGGTACCTGCAAGCACGGAGCCAATGATCCACGGGGCAATGCCATCCCAGGGGTCTTTGCCACAGACCCCCCCAGGGATGATGCTGCCTTCTTCCATCCTCCAGAAGAGTTTACCTGGCGATGAGCATAAGGAAGAGCCTGCTTTTCCCAGTGTCAGCCAAGCGCTGTGTGCCAACTTGGCGCAGGGAAAATATCATCCATTCCCGCCGTGCCCGGATGATGTTGTGGAGGAAGGCAAGGCGCTCCTGGCATGGAGAGGATGGGGTGAGGGCAGCTGGTGGCTGAGGGAGTGTCAAGGGACACACACACACACACAGAGGGGGCTTCTCACCTGCTCACGGGATGGGAAGTAGGCGGCACACACTGCCCGGCGCAGGCGCGCCATGTAGGAACCGAAGACGCAGATGAAGAGCCAGATACCGTACAGGATTCCTGGTGAGAAGAAAATYAGTTATGTAGGGTGGGGGCACCTTCCTACACCCCCCCTACCCACCTAGGTCATTGAGTGTGCAGCACCCCTGGTTTGCACACCTATGGTGATGTGGGTGTTGTGGTCAGGCTCCACGGGCTCTATGAGGCAGACCTGGGGCAGCACCGAGACCTCGCCCTCCTGCAGCGTGTTGAAGGCAGAGACCARATCCTGGAAGATCTCGCTGGTGTAGCCCGTCCCATTGACGCTGATGCTCATTGTCGATGGCGCTGTGGGCAAGCAGCTCAGACCTGAGGCCATCCCACAACCCCCGACCCTCAGCCAGCGGAGCACCCAAGGGTGCTGCTCTCACCTCTGGCGATGATCTCCGCGCTCAGCTGGTGCCGGAACAGCTCGAGTAGCCAGAAGATGCTGTAGTCAGCCAGGATGATGCTGAACCCTACCATCACATGGCGCAGGAACGCAAACAGCTGCAGACTGTACTGGCTTCTCTCCGTCTTTGACAGCCACAGCGCACCTGGATGACCACGGGAGCACCACGAGGCCGTGTCAGGGGGCTCAGGGCTGGGCTGGGGGATACCCTCGGGGATGGGGCTGACCTGGGGGGATGTAGCGGCCCCTCTCCAGCGCCGACAGGGGCAGCACGGTGGGTTTGCCCTCCTGCGCACGCCGCAGGTCCATCTCCACGAAGCGCCGCGTGATGTAAACGTTGTCRAAGGTGTCGTCCCGCAGGTAGCGGCGCCGGTACCGGATCGCTCTGGGGGCACAGCGGGGAAGCTGAGCACCTGCACGCCAGGTCCCCCATCCCCGTGGGTCACCAGAGCACTGCTCACTGGTAGCACAAGAAGAGGACGGCCAAGAAAGAGATGTAGGAAAAGAACTCCAGGGCTTGGTGGTAGGGCTCCATGTGCTGCTGCACMGCCTGCATTATGTCAGCAGACACCTCGCCCAGGCTCTTGCTGGCGTTGAGGTTGACGCTGAAGTGGTGCACGACCGAGATGTTGAACTCAAACTCAGCACGGACACGGTTCAGGGCATCCGTGAGGGCTGCAGAGATGACAAGAGATGCTGTGCCTTGCAGCAAGAAGCGGAAGAGGAGTGCAGAGCAAGACCCCCCGACCCCCCATAGCGCTGGGATACTCACGGGCTGTGACAGTGCTCCGGATGAAGGTCTGGATGTACATAGGGATGCCGCAGAACAGAAAACCCGCTGTGGAGAAGAGGATCTCTGCTAGGGCTGGGCCTCCTTGATGGGGACAGATCTGCCCCATCACCCTATTAGCCCCCCACAGCAGAAGGACAGGGACTCACCAGCAGTCATTATGTCGCAGACGATCTTGAAGCCCTGGACAAGATAGCAGAGGTGGAAGAGGAGGGGGAGGGCACGCTCACACTGGTCCTGGGCCTTGTCCAGGTGGCGAAAGCAGGCTAGCCGGGGTGACCCCAGCCCACGGTTACAGAGGTGACCRGCCTTTTTCAGCCACATCCAAACGGTACGCAGGGCCCGAGCTGTGGGCAGGGAATGGGCATTGGAGACTGAAAGGATGGACKGAAAGGAGGGCAGGGGGTGCTGAGGGTGGGGACAGCCCCGGGGACCCCCACTCACCAATGTGTCTGGTGGCGTCTATGATGGAGCGGAAAAACTTACGGACGCGGTCACCCACCGCCTTGGCATTCTGGCCGATTTCCTTGATTTTCCTCTGCACGTCTGCAGAGAGAGGGGACATCTGAGCAAATCCCAAAGAGTGAGGGYAGCCTGAGGCCGTCCGTGGCTCCCCCAGGAAGGGCCCCTCCAGTCCCTCTGCTTTCTCCCAGCCCCYTGCTCACTCAGCAGTGGCTCCTTGGCACGTTGCAGCCTCTCGGCCGTCTGGTTTTGGGCCAGTTCAGCCCCACATGACAGTGCCTTGGCGACCTGGGAGACGTTGTGCAGGAGATTGGTGCCAGGGCCTTGCACGGTCAGGCACAGCGCCAGCATCATGACCATCATCTTCCCCTCCTCTGCAAAGACAGGGCAGTCCTGGGGGCTCAGCCAGGAGCRGGCAGCCCCCCCGGCACCCCCAGCTCCCAGCGCAGAACCCACGGCTGCTCACTGGTGAAGAAGTGCGGCAGCGCCAGCAGCACAACCATCCGTGTTTTCGTGGAGAAGGCCGTGCCCAGCCCCAGCCCCGCGCCCAGGATGATGGTGATGCTCAGGCAGTACCAGACRTTGTGGCCCTGCACCAGCAGCACCAGAGCCCCATAAATGCTGGCTACRGCCAGGCCCAGAGTGAGGCCACCGAGGCTGCGGGCAAAGTCCTGAGCCTTGCTCAGATCCTCCGGCCGGCACCTGGCGCCAGGCAGGTTCTTGCACCGGCCCCTTCGAGCCCGCAGGGCTCTGCCCAACCTCGAGACCAGCCTCATGCCGAGGTTTCTGCTGCTGCCTCCATGGGATAACAGCAGGCTGAGTGAGCGGTTTCCAACGTGCTGCTCGCAACGGTCCCACCGTCCTCAGCTCGTGCGTGGCCGTTTCCGTTGCCCTCAGAGCACATCAGCAGTTTCGGTTGCGTTCCGTTGCAGTGGGTGCTGCTCGCCCTGATGTTCATCTTCCAARCAGAGAAATCCTGTGAAATTGTGTGTAATCGCAGCTTTAATAAGCCACAGCACTCGTACAGAGAAGAAACTTGAGCCAATACATCATTGGGAACTAGAGCCCAACTGAACTCATGGACCAACTCATTGGCCACACAATCACAAGACAGAGGAGCAAACAAGGCCAGSCATCAGCTGAAAGGGCAAAGTGGGTAATTGCAGCTAGGAAAGATCACARCCACAGAGCCAAGAAACCCACTGACCCAAAAGGAGAAAACTGAGCASGCAGCCTAATTAGCATGAGAAGTGAGAGAATAATTTAACCAATATAAAATGCTAATKAATACTCATTAATGAGGAACTGTGTAACTTGCAGACCATGAATGTTTAACACTYGTTTTCTGAAGCGTAGAAATAGTGAACAGTTTGCTCGTTGGGGGGTTGTGTTGGGGATTGACCCCTGGCACAGAACTGAAAATAAACCCCTGGGCTCTGGGTGGGATTGGTGTCTTGCACACCAGGGGACGGAACCCATTTCAGGACAATATTTTGGTGACCCAAATGGGGTGGCCATAAAGCCTTGCTTGGATCATCTTCCTGCAGCCAGTGATGGAGAATGGGACCCAGCAGGACTCCTGTGGTGTCTTGGGCTGCGAGCAGTGCTGGAGAGGGGTGGGAGCTTGTGCCTTGCTGGTGGTCCTGCAGATCCCAGCCTCCTCCAGGACAGCAGTGAGGAGGGGGTCCCAGCAACGAAATGGCATGCATGGGGTCTGTGGGGTGCATCTGCCACGGCGTTGAAAAGGGGTATGGAAGTGGGGGGGGTCGTCTGTGTGTGAACAGGTGAAACTGGGGCTGTGTGGTGTCTGGGTAATGAGGGTGGGGGGCTCCACTGTCTGGGATGATGAAGATGGGGTCTCTGGAGTACAGGATGCTGAGGAGTCTCTCCCGCAGCAGCATCACCCAGGCCACCACCAGCCCCTCCCGGAGCACAAGGAGCCGCCCCCGCGCCGCCCCGGGCTGGGCGGTGCCGGAGGGACGGAACGGGGAGACGGGGCGGGCAGGGAAGTTCCGCCCCCGGGCCGGGCCGGGCGGGGTCGATGCCGGTGCCGGTGCCGGTGCCGGGGCCATGCGCGACGGGAGCCGGTGGGATCGGCCTCGGCGGGGCAGCGCGGCCCGGGGGGGCCATGGGGGCGATGGGGCCGCGGCTGCTCCTCGCCGCGGGGCTGCTGCTCGCCGCTGACACCGGGAGCGCTGCAGGTGAGCGGGGAGCTGGGGTCCCCTCTGGGGAGGGGTCGGTGCGGATATAGTGGGACATAGTGGGGGATAGCCACGGGGAGCGGCCAGGGAGGATCGGGATGGGATCGGGGAGTCGTAGCTCCTCTGAAAGCTCCTTGCCCCCTCCCCAGGATGTCCGGTGTGTCCTCCCGGTACGCTCGGTGATCCCTCCCCGGGACGCGCGGGGATCCCTCCCCGGGATGCGCGGGGATCCCTCCCCGGGATGCGCGGGGATCCCTCCCCGGGATGCGCGGGGATCGCTCCCCGGGACGCTCGGTGCTCTCCCCGTTCTGTCCGGCCGCCGGGACCCGGCGCTCCCCGGGCTGGTGGGGCCGTGGGGACCGGGCTTTGCGTGCCCACACCAAACCCCCTCCGGCACAACCCCCCCAGGCCCTGGGCGGGCAGAGGTTCCCCAAAAGCTGGCGGGAGTCAGCCGAGCCGGGCTCCCAGCCCTGCCCAGTCTCTGTGCTGGTCGTACTGGGCAGCCGGCCGAGGTGATGCAAGGCTTGGCCGAAGAGCCTTATCCCCTCCTCCTGCATCCCCCGCGCAGGGGGTTCCCCACAGGCTCTGCTGGGAGCGGTGCSCTTGGCTGGTGTGAGGTGAATGTGCGGGTCCCTGTTAATGCTCCCCTCCTGCCCTGCAGTGGGGACTTTAATGCGAGGGGTCACCAGGCTTCCATGAGTGACCAGGAGGATCCGGGGTGCAGGCTGGGGGTGCAGGATGTGATGGGTCACCCTGGGGGTCTGGGATGTGATGAGTGGCGATGGCGTCTGGGCTGTGCTGGGTGACTGCGGGGGTCAGGGCTGTGCTGGGTGACGCCGTGGTGACACGGCCGGCCCGGGGCCCTGTGCAGGTGACAGCTCGCAGCAGCCCAGTGAAGAATTAGGACACTCCTGGTCTGTGACCCCGTGGGTCCTGTGGGATAACCGGATAATCAGCTTGGCAGAAGCGACCCAGGTGAGCCCCTGCCCACATCCCGTGGGGGTCTCCCACGCTTGTGACAGTGTCGTGGGGGCTGCCTGGACCCTACCATCTCCCCCTGCCCTATTTTCAGTGGTGTGCTGGCACCACATCCCCAGGGCTCCCCGCACCCAGAACCCCAGAAGCAGTGGGGAGGGGGTCCCTCTGCAAATTCTCCTTCCCCACCTGATGGTGGGAGGGACCTTTTTGGGCCGGGGTATCCACCCTGCGCCCCTCCCGSCTGTGGCGGAAGGGCCCAGCCCACGCCGCGGCTGTCGGGAGTCTCTCCAGTGTTTCCGCCACYCTGCACTGGGCAGGAAGAGCAAGGGGGAACGGGGTGGGGGCCCCGCTCGGTCCAACCCCCGTTTCGCCGACACAATGACCCAGGGAGGGAGGGACGCTTCCTGCGGGGTGGGCAGGGCACCCCTTCCGACCTCTCCCTGCGGGCACACGCCAGGGCCAGGCGGGTCCCCGGCTGCCACGCGGGTCACGGTGCATCTGAGGGTGCGTGGGGATGGGGCAGCTCGGGTCAGGGGGTACCCCCTTAACCRCGGCCTGTGGCAGGGGGGGTTCCCCGCCCGTCTGCGAGTCCTGCTGGAGCTGGAGGGGATGCGGCTGCTRCTGGAGCTGGAGCAAAACTGGTGAGTCTGTGGTTCCGGGAACAACAGCAGGGCGTGGGATGGAGCTCCTGGGACCCGTGCAGGGTGGGGGTCCTCCTGGGACCCTGGGGCTGTGTCTCTATCCATGGTGCACTGAAGAGTGGGGGTCCCTTATTCCCTGTCTCCATCCGTGGCACAGGTGGGGTGGGGGTCCCAGCAGAGTGGGAGGTGGTGGGTCCTCCCTTCCTGCCAGGGTGTGTTCAGGGCAGGGTGAGCAGGGGGTTCCCTGCTGTGGTGTGACACGAGTCTCTGGYAGGGAGCTGGTGCAGGGCACCGGGGCGCTGCTCTATTACCTCCCCGATGGCACACGGGTGATCCAGGAGCCCAGCAAGCAGGTATGGCCTCAGGCATGGCTGTCACCTGTGGTGTCCCCAGGCTGTCCCTGTTCCCCAGGGGGGACCCCAGCCTGTGGTTGGATCCTGAGCCCCCTTCTCTGCTGCAGGAGCACTGCTGCTACAAGGGGACAGTGCAGGGCTTCTCCRGCTCCTGGGCCAACCTCTGTGCCTGCGCTGGACTCAGGTGAGGCCCCAAGCACAGCGGTCTGTGAGCCCATTCCCACTGTGCTGATGATGGGATGGGCTCCATATCCCAGCTCCTCTGTCCWTCCCCAGTGGCCGCCTCTGGCTGTCGGACACCAGGAGCTACACACTGGAGCCAGACACCAGCAGCCTTCCAGGGCAGCACGTGGCATCCCAGCTTCGGGTGGTCCRGCTGGAGCCACAGAGCTGCGGGCAGGGCCCCCRCCCTGGGGCAGAGGCARCAGAGCCCCTCTGGCCACAGAGGGTAGGTCACCTAGGGCTCTTGCCCCACAGAGAGTGTCCCTGTACCAGCACTCTGACCCTTGTCTGTCCCCAGGGCAAGCGGGCAGCGGCAGAGCAGCGCTTTGTGGAGCTGGTGATGGTGGTGGACCACACTGCGGTGAGTGCTGGGCTGTGTCCCCAGAACAGGGGCTGCCCTTCCCACAGCCACCCCTCTGAGCYCTCTCCCTGTTTCCTCAGTTCCGGAATTACCGCAGCCTACAACGTGTCCACACACGGACCCTGGAAATCGCCAACCAGGTGGACGTGGTGAGTGACCATCGGGTCTGTCCATCCCAGCCCAGTGCCCGGCTGTGCCCTTGCCACTGCAGTGCTGGGGGGGGGCTCTGAACCCTCTGTGCCCCCCCAGTTCTTCCGCCCACTGGGAGTGCGGGTGGCCCTGCTGGCRGTGGAGGTATGGAGTGAGAAAGACAAGATCACGGTGGGCAGCAGCGCCCGGGCTGTGCTGGAGCGGTTCCTGCGCTGGCGCCGGGAGGAGCTGCTGCCCCGGCTGCCCCACGACAATGCCCAGCTCCTGACGTGAGTGGGGGACAGGGTGGGGACAGGGGGACGAGGCTGCAGCAGCCCCCCAACCCTCTGTGCTCTCTCCCCAGGGGTGCCCACTTTGATGATGTCTCGGTGGGGATGTCGACTCAAGCCTCCATGTGTTCCCCCACGCGTTCCGGGGGGGTCAGCATGGTCAGTACCTCTGTCCCTCCTACCCCGTCCTCCCACCACCTGCCCTCCCTGACCCTCCTGTCCCACAGGACCACTCTGTCAGTGTCCTAGTCATTGCCTCCACCGTGGCCCATCAGCTGGGGCACAACCTGGGCATGCGCCACGACAGCACCGGGCGTCTCTGCGACTGTGGCGACCTCCAGCACGACCGTGGCTGCATCATGGCACCGCCTACAGGGTGAGGGCAGCGGGCAGGCCTTCAGCGGGGCTGGGGCCAAGCCCCTTCCCCACCTCACAGGCCCCTTCCTGGCTCTGCAGGTTGACACCTGGCTTGAGCTTCAGCAACTGCAGCCGGCAGGACCTGGAGCACAGCCTGCAGCAGGGCCAGGGCTGGTGCCTCTCCAACGTCCCCGAGCCCCAGCTCCTGACTGGGAGCCCCACCTGTGGGAACCACTTCGTAGAGCTGGGCGAGGAATGTGACTGCGGCCTCAGCGTGGTACGGGGGAGCTCTGGGCACACCTAAAGCCCTGAAGTCACCCCCTTTCTCCATGAAAGCCAGGGTGTCTGGGGCTGGCAGGGTGGTTYCCAATGCGCAGGSTGGGTGCTGATGGCACCCRCTGACTGCAGCTCCTCCCCTGCAGGAGTGCACCGATCCTTGCTGCAACAGCAGCTCCTGCCAGCTGATGCCAGGGGCCGCGTGTGCCACCGAGGACACCTGCTGCCAGGACTGCCAGGTGTGTGGGGATGGGCTAACCCGTGCCATGGGCACACAAACCACACGGTGGGCGAGTCCCCCCGACTCACCCCCCGTTTATCTGACCACGTCCCCCCACAGCTGCGCCGTGCTGGACACGTGTGTCGGGAGCTGCTGGGCGAGTGTGACCTGCCYGAGTTCTGTGACGGGGTSTCACCACGCTGCCCCCCTGACACGTTCCTGCAGGATGGGCAGCCCTGCGCCGGYGGGCAGGCRCGCTGCTACAGCGGGGCCTGTGCCACCTACGAGGGGCAGTGCCAGCAGCTGCTGGGGCCAGGTAGAGCAGGGCCAGGCTGGGGGGCTGGGGGCTAGATTGGGGTGCTGAGGGTCTCTGCCCCCACTGCAGGTGCCAGGCCTGTCTCCAGCTCCTGCATGGCCGCCCTGAACACAAGAGGGGATGAACGTGGGCACTGTGGGCAGCTCCCCAATGGCTCCTATATCACTTGCACCCAGCAGTGAGTGAGGTCCCCATCCTTCTCCATGTCCCCCCTGCCGTGCCCCCCTGCCCTGACCCCTCTGTCCCTGCAGGGACACCACCTGTGGGATGCTGCAGTGCCAGCGTGGCAGCACCCGTGGGGAGAGACCAGGAGGGTCCTGCCAGGGGACCCCCCTGCAYGGGGACGAGGATGTGACCGATGCGGCCATGGTGCTGCCTGGCACCGCCTGTGGCCCTGGGAAGGTGAGCAGCGATGCAACTGGGAAGGGACTGGGAGGGGTCTCCCAGTGCTGACAGCCCATCCCCCACAGATGTGCCTCCAGCACCAGTGCCAGGACATCTCCATGCTGGGTGACCAGCAGTGCCAGAGCAAATGCCACGGGCACGGGGTGAGTGTGGGGTTGGGGAGCGGGTGCTGCCAGTGGAGACCTGCCCCTCAGCAGCTGAGCTCAGCTGGTATCACCCACCCAGGTGTGCAACAACCACGGGCACTGCCACTGTGAGCGGGGCTGGGCCCCCCCAACCTGCGACAGCCCCGGCACGGGGGGCAGCCAGGACAGCGGCCCTGCCGGCCTCGAGCGAGGTGAGGGARGAGGCGAGCGCAGAGAATGGGGCTTTGTGCGGGTGTCGGGGAGGGGGGTGATGGGCACGGCGGGGGCTGACGTGCTGCTCTTCCACAGGGGGAAGCGCCCTGCCCACGGCCCTGCTGCTGAGCGCGCTGCTGGGGCTGGCGCTGGCGCTGGGGCTGTGCCGTGCCCGCCGTGCCGGGCTGCACAAGCATCTCTGCCAGCTTGGCAAGGGTACCTCCTGCCAGTACAGGTACCAGGGATGGGGTCATGTGGGGGGCACATCGGGGGGGGGTATTTGGAGGGCACGTGGGGGTTGGCACACTCGCCTCTGCATGCGTGTGCTGTGACACGCAGGTGACACACTCACTTCTACGTGTGTGGTGGGACACGCAGGCGGCACACAACCCTCTGCATGCGTGTGCCATGGCATGCAGGTGGCACGCTCGATTCTGCATGCACGTACCAGAGCCACCTGCACGGGAGCACGAGTGTGTAGCAGTGGGGTGCATGCCTGTGCACTCACACGCACGTTCCCCGTGTCGGCCGGCCGAGCACTGTGCACACGTGTCCCTGCAGAGTGACCATCCGTGTGTGTGTGTGTGTGCGTGTGCATCCCCAGCACAGGTCACAGCCCCGTCGTGCACCGTCGCCCCACATCCCCGCGGCTCCTCTCGCCACTGCCCCCCAGCCCCGGGCTGAGCCCCCCACTCTTCTCCCCACAGTGCTGAGACCCGGGTGCAGTTCCTGGGTCCCGGAGCCGCAGACGGCTGGAGCGGGTAACGTCACYGCCGGCGCCCGGGCGTGGGGCTGTCCCCGAGCCGTCCTGCTTCGCAAGGCCTCCGGTGCTGCACTCTTCCCCTGGCAGYGCCCGTGGGGTGTGGGGCAGCCCCGGGGTGCAGGGTGTCGCATCTTCCAGCGCCGAGGGGTTCGTTTCTCTTGGGCTTCTGCTGGTGTTGGTGTCGCTCGGTCGCCGTGCGGGGTCCCCCGAGTGCCCAGAGCGAGCAGGGTCTCATCCCGCATCTTCCCCTGCAGGATCTCACAGCCAGAGCCCCGGTCGGAGAGCARCCAAGGTCCCCCTGCGCGTCCCCGGCCCCCGCAGTGGCGTCAGGCCACAGAGCTGCAGGTCATGCATGGCAGCAAGGTGAGGATGGGGGTGCTGGGGACGGTGGGTGCCAAATTCGCTCTGGTCCCTGGGTGCCAGCTCAGAGCATCCCACACGTGGGATACCACTTCTTGGCACCCGGAGCAGCCTGGCACGGCCACTTGGCACGACCGCTGCTCACTGGGCTTGGTGCCCATCCCAGCCAGAGCTGTGCACTGAGTTAGGGGGGGGTCTTCTGTCTCTGCCTGGTGGGAGGGGGGTCTCCGCATGCTGCATGGCTTGTCCCCCTCTCCCTCTCTCCGCAGCCGGCTGCCCTCGGCTCAGCCCGGCCGGATCCGCCCTCCCGGCCTCTCCCGCCGGACCCTGTGCCCAAGGTAACGCCCAGGCAGGGGGGGAGGGAGCGTCCCCCAGCCCACCCTAGACCCGCTGCATGTCTGGCTGCGCTCCAGCTCTCTGGGACTTCTGTGACACGGCTGTCCCCAGAACCCCTCCCGTGCAGCGGGAGGCCGGTTCCCGTGCTCACCCACTTGTCCCCCCGCTCACCCACTTTGTCCCCCTGCTGTCTCACTGTCCCTGTCTCTCTGCCCAGGCCCCCCCCTCGGACAGGCCACCCCCCCCCACACGCCCGCTGCCTGCGGACCCTGTGCTGCTGAGCGCTCAGGTAACGACGGCAGCAGCACCTGCGTGTGGGGCTGGAGGCCAATTCCCACCCCCTGGAGACCATCCCAGGGGTCAGCCCATGACCGAGCCTTGACACCCCCCGTGCCCTTACAGCCCCCAGGTCCAGCCAAGCCCCCACCACCACAGCGGCCGCTGCCTTCGGACCCTCCGGGCCCTTCGGTGCCCCGCAGCGAGACCCTCCATGGGCACCCCTATGTCACCGTGATTCCTGCCAGGTGAGCACCAGGACCAGGACAGGGCTGGGAGGACCAAGGAGGTGTTGTAGGTGCACTGTGGGGGTGCCAGCATGGGGACCTGCAGAGGCCAGAGGGGASTGTGGGGTGGGGGGAGATGGGAATAGCCAGGAGAAATGAGGAGCCGGATAGGGAGGGAGAGGAGAAAGGAGGGGGTCAGGAGGATCCAGAGCAGGGGGAGCTGCAGGGGGAAGTTGTGCGGACCCCACCCTCACCCTCATCGCTCCCCCTTCCTTGCCAGGCCCGCCCCGCCCCCGCCRGAGGCCTGAGCCGCGGGCAGGGAATGCGCAGCGCTGGATCCGCGGGGAAGGCCGGGCCCTGCCCGCTTTTTTCTCCCACCACGTCAATAAAGGCGCTGTGAGCCGCCTCTGCGCTGCCTCCGCCGCACGGGCACCGGGACACCGCGACCGGCACCGGGGGTGGAGGGGGGGAGCGGGGCGGAACTACAACTCCCGGCATGCCCCGCGCCGGAAAGGGCTCCCGAGCGCCGGCGCCGCCTGGCGGGGGCTGCGCGCAACTGCAGCGAGGGGGGGGCGGTGTCCAGGGGAGCCACGTGGGCACGGGGCGGGGGACACGGGGCGACACGGGCGTGGGCACGTGTGTGTGCAAAAGCCGCTCTGTGGGCTTGTGCGCACATCTGTGTGCGTGTGTGAGAGCTGCCCGGAGGGCAGGGACTCGCATGGGCAGGAGGTGCCACACGCCGGGGCACACGCGTGTGTAAGAGCTGCCGCTTGGGCAGTAACGTGTGCAGGGGCTCCTCTGTGTTCACAGATACACGTGTGGATCAAGGCTTCCACAAATATGGGCAGAAGTGTGTGCAAGAGATGCTCAGTGTGTGGGGGCACTTGTTTGTTTAAGAGCTGCTTTATGGGCAGTGTGTGTGTGTGTGTGTGTGTGTGTGTGTGTGTAAGAGCTGCCTGGTGGACAGAGATGTGTAAGTGTGCAAAAGCTGCCCTGTGTGCACGGACAGATGAGTGAAGAGGGGCCGCCACAAACACAGAGCTGTGTGTGCAGGAGCTGCCCTGTGGGCTCAGGCACGCTCGTGGGCAGAGGCTGTCACAAACATGGGCTCACACGTGTGCAAGGAAGACACATTGGCAGGAGCTGCCACACACACATGGGCACGTGTGTGTGTAAGAGCTGCCCTGTGGGTTTGGACACGCACTTGTGCAGGAGCTGTCCTGTGTGCTTGGGCAGGAGCTGCCACACACGTTTGTGCAGGAGCTGTTTTAGCAGGAACACGTGTGCAAGCCACCTGGCAGACTACAGGTACATGTGTGTGCAAGAGCTGCCCTGTGTGCTCATCACATGCGTGTGCAGGAGCTGCTCTGAGGGCAGGGACCCACACCTGAACAGGAGCAGCCCCACACACAGGCACAGGAGTGCAAGAGCTGCTCTGTGTGGGCACAGATGTGGGCAGGAACACATGGAAGCGTGAGCCATCACACACTTGGGCATGCAAGTGTGCAAGAACTGCCTGGTGGGCAGGGACATGAATGTGTGCAGAGGCTGCTCTGAACACAGGAACACACRCGTGTGCCAGGGCTGCTCTGTGGRCAGGGACACAAGTGAAAAGGGACTGCCATGCACATGTACATACACATGTGCAAGACTTACACAGACACACGTGGGCAGGAGCTGCTGCACACATGGGCATGTGCGTGTGCAAGAGCTGCACACGAGTGTCACACATGAGCATATGTGTCGACAGGAGCTCCTCTGAGCACACAGACACACACGTGTGCAAGAGCTGCCTGGTGMGCAGGGACACGTGTGGGCAGCAGCTGCCACCAGCATGGACACACGTGTGTGCAAGAACCATCCTGTGTGCACAGGTAAACTTGTGCAAGAGCYGCTCACGGGCACAGACACACGTGGGTAGGAGCTGCCTGGTGGGCCCAGGCACACGCGTGTGTGAGAGGTGCCCCGATGTCCCCGGGCCCCGCAGGGCCCAGCTGGTACCGGTACCGACGGACACTGAAGCTCGACAATGGCGAGGGATGGGTGCAGGGGGCAACCGGTGCTGCCGGTGCCGGTACCGGGGCGGTGCCAGGTTGGGGTGGGGTTCAGCAGGGAGCTGGATTGGGTCGGAGCTGCCGGTCCCAGGGGTGGTGCCGATGGATGCCAGGGATGCTGACCCCGGATGCCCGGGCAGTGTTGGTCCCGGTGCCGGTAGATACCCACAGTACCGGGTCGGTGTCGGACTGGGAGAGGTACCGGGGAGTTGCCAGGGATACCGGTTCCGGTGCTGGTGGATGTTGGCGGTACCAGGGGGTGCCGGAGTGGGGCGTGGCTGCTGGCGCCGGTCCCGGTGCCGCTGGATTTCGGCGGTACCGGCCGGCGGGGAGTTACCGCTCTCGGTGCCGGTCTCGATACCGGTGCCGGTCTCCATGCCGGTGCCGGTGGGTGCCGGTGCCGCCCGCCAAGGGTTAATGGCAGTCGGTGAAGTTGCCGGGCGGCGGCGCGGCGGGATTGGCCCGAAGTTGTCGGGGCGGGCCGGGCCGTGCCGAGCC
>CADDXX010000573.1:377029-419337 GCA_902810485.1 Alauda arvensis
GGCGGCTCGGGCTCGGTTCTCCCTCCATTCCCCCGGAACGCGGCGGGCTCGGGCGGCGGCAGGATGGCGGCTGGGCTCCTGCCCCTGCTCCCGCTGCTGCTGCTGCTACCGGGCCGGGGGCCGCCGGGGGCCCTGGGCAACCGGCACGCCGTGCACTGGAACAGCTCCAACCCGCAGTGAGTGCGGGCGGGGGCGCCGGGACCCGCACCGGGAGGCGGCGGGGGGGTGGGGGGGTGTAGGGAGGGTGTCCCCGGGGTCGCGCGGTGTGGGTGGCGCCGCCGGGAAGGACGCGGCGGGCGACACGGCGGAGATTGCGCTGAAGGATGCGCTGGGGGCGGCGGGCGACACCGGGACTGCGGGACCCCCGGTGCCGGTCTCCTCACGACGCCCTCGTGCGGGCGGGGCTGCCGAGCCCTAGGTACCGGTGCTCCCGGTGCCCCCGGTGCCCCCGGTGCCCCCTTCCCTGCCCGTGAAGGCGGGGATGGCTGCGGCGGGAGGGAGCAGCCGCCCAGCCGGTTCGTGTCCCCGTGGCCGCACCGCCGGGCGGGGCTCGGCGGCTCCCGGTGCGGGCGCGACGGGGTCGTGGGCACTGGGGGAGAGCCCACCCCCGCCAGCGCTGACCCACTGGGGACAGCGGGAAGAGTCTGGCTCCCCCAGGCATCCGCCTCCCGGTCCGCCGGGGCGGGCAGGGGTCCCGCTCCCCCCGCCAGTCGCGCCTCCCGCATGTCTGGGTGCGGGAGCGGCACCGGCGGCGCGGCGGAGGCGGGGGGGCCCGGCAGGTGCCTGCCGCCCCCCACCGCCTTTGACCGGCAGCAGTGGCAACCCCGAGGCGGCAGCGGTGGCTCCCGGGGCTGCGGGGACAGYGCGGGGTGAGAGCGGAGGGTGGGAGCAGCCACCGGGAGCGGAGCAGTCGGGGGTCGATGGCCTTGGACACTCAGCCCCTCCCTCACACCCTGCGCCGGGGCTGCCTCTGCCCTCGCCGGCGCACCCACAACTGAGAGCSGATGTGCTATTGGGACGGTCTGGGCTGGACGCTGCCGGGATTGGGGTGCTGCGTGCCTGTGGTGTGTCCASGGACCCCTCCGCGGGGATCTGCGCCCGCTGCCATCGCCCACCTCTCTGTCCCTCGCTGGTGCGAGTGTTCAGGGGTGTGGCGGGGACATGCGTCCAGCCGGAGCATCCTCCGGTGCCCCGTCGGTGCAGGGGCTCTCCTGGGCTCCCCCCATCCCACCACCCCTTTGTGCAGGGTGGGAGCAGCCCTGCCAGCCCCCTCCCCTGCTATTGAGATTGTGTCGCCAGGCGGAAGCTCGGGCCCCATAAATCGTGCGTGTGTGCGACGTGCCGAGGCGCAGCACAATGGCGAGGTGCTGCGCTCGCCCTGCCACGCTCGGCATCCCCCCTGCACCCCCTGCTCGGCAGGACCCCCCTTCACCCCCCATCCTCGTCCTCACACCGTGACATTGCCGCGATGTTGGCGGGGTGGGACCACCCCCCACCCTCTCTCCGTGACTGAGGGTCCCCACCCCATCACCCCCGTGACCTGAGGCTGCTCCGGCACCTCTCGAGGGACAGGGCGGAGGGGGGCTGGCAGTGCCCGGGCCATGCCGAGCCGGGGGTGTCGCAGCCAGGTGCCCGCACCCCCAGCGCAGGCGTGTCTGGCGCGACCGCCAGCGTCCGGCTCGGGGCATGGGCGGCGCGGTGGGGGCGGCTGCGGCAGAGCCGTGTCCCAGGGACTCCGGAGCTGATATTTATTGTTAGGCAGTGCGGCAGCTCGGACACAATTATAGCCGCGCGGCGAAGTGTCTGGATTAGATAAATTATGGGGGGGAATTAGGCTCCCTGGGCCGCAGCCTGCAAATCCCAGCAACCCTGCTGCAAGTGGAGCCATAAACAAGCCCAGYGCGGCCCTGCGGGGCTCTCTGGGGAGGAGGGGGTTGCTGACTGTGGCCACTCCTTGGAGGCTGCGCCAGGCACCCCACACGTTTATTGTGTCTCCTGCCATGGTGCCCTGTTGCTGCCCTCAGCGGGACGACAGGACGAGGGGCAACTCAGGGAGCAGAGCCCACTGTGGTCCTTGGGAAGCAGGGACCTGGTGGCAGCTCAGCCCCTTGTCCACACAGGGAATGGCTGGGGGTGCCAGGAGGTCAGGAAGGGTCAGAGCACCCCTCATGCCATGGGTTTGGGGTGTGCTGGCAAAGCCCAGGGGAGGTGTGAAGGTGGGATCCTCAGATCCTGCTCCTGCTCGGCCTGGTTGTTGGTCCAGCTGTGCATTCCATCCRTCTGTCCCATCAGCTCCACTTGTGGCAGCCAGCAAAGCCCTGGGGGTGTGGGGTGACCCTTGACTTATCTCTACCCTCCRCTCCCCAGCCCTGCCAGGAATAGGCCTGGTGGCATGGGACAAAGGTGCAGGACAGTCATGTCCACCCAGCACTAGCTTTTGGGGGGGCCTGTGACCCTGGTGACACTTTGAGCAGGGCCAGAGGTTCCTGAAGTGTCTCCAGACAAGCTGGGCCCTGTTGAGTGTCCCAGATGCCAAGGTGGGGACAGCAATTTGTCCCTGTTCATGGACACAGATGTGGCCAGCGCTCCCAACACTGCTGCACGCCAAGAAGCACCCCAGAGCAGGTGGGGTGTGCCACACTGTGCCAYGGACTCCAGTGTGGGGCCTGAGGATGCTCACACTGAGGGCATTGGGTGCCACGTAGGGGGCAGAGTGGGGGGTGCAGCCAGACAGGGGCACACAAGGTGCCAGTGCCTGGCTGTGGTGCAGGGGGGGCCTGGCACTTTGTGCAGGCACCCAGCTCATGCAGCTCCCCCCAGCACTGCCCCCACGCTCACCTCTTCAAGGTGGCTTTTATCTGGCCGAGGCTCTGTTGCAGGCAGCGAGGGCTGAAGTGGCCTCTGGAGAGGGTTGGAGTGGGCTCTGGAGGGAGCTGGAGTGAGCTCTGGAGAGCTCCAGGGTGGAGCAGSCTTGCTGGGGAGCATCTCACACAGGAGAGGAACCACATCCCTGCAGARCAGGTCTGGAGAGGCCCAGGGGCTCCTCTGCAGCAGCCAGACCCCAACAACAGGGCTGTGCCTGGCCAGATCCCCCCCATCCCATCCTCTGGCACTCGCAGGGCTGAGGATGTGGAGTCACCCACAGCAGGAGGGACCAGCGGGTCTGAGGGCATCCAGCAGGAGGTGCTGCTTGTGCCCAAGCAGGGGCAGTTCCGTGCCCGTTTGTGGAGCTGAATGTAGGGACAGTGCCAACCACACCACTTTTACCATCCCTGGGCTGGCTGGGGGGCTCAGCCAGCCCCCACCCCATGGCTCTGCCCTCCAGACTGGTCCCCAGGGTACCCAGAAACCCCAGCCACCCACCTATCTATGAGGGCTCTGGCAGGAGCGGGTGCCCATGGGCAGAGCTTGCCGTGCCCCGTGAGTCACGGAGCTGGGCGGCACCGAGCCCCGGCAGCACGGACGGTGTTCCCGTGGGAGAAGCGGCCGCGGTGTCGGGGGTGCAACAGGGCCGGGGCCACCTGCTCCTGCCCGGGCTGGTAATTGAGTCACCGGTTGCAGATTGATGGTTTAATTAAAACCCAATTAAAAACCTCATTGATCTTGTTAGCAACACGGGAAGGTGCCGGCTTGAGCTGGGATTACAGGAATTGCACGGCCATCAATAGCGACGGGGGTATTGGGGGCACCTGTAGGGTGGTGCTGGAGTCCCCGGCGTGCTTGGGGAGGGCCGTACCTGTCCCTGCCGGTGCTGCCCGGTGGCACCTCGGTCCCTCCACGTGGGGAGCAGCCCCCGCCTCCCTTCCCCCCCGCCCCCGGAGCCCCAATTCCCCACGCAGGGAGGTGGCCCCGGGGACACCGTGTGCCGGCGGTGCCGTTAGCACCCGCGCCTTGCGGCTGCGCCAGGCGAGGCCGGGGGGGGGCTGTGCTGTGGCTCGGTGCCACCCGCGTGCGTGGGCTGCGTCGCAGGCGCTGTCTGCCGAGCCAGCGCGCGTGTGCGTGGCCGTCTGGGCGCCGTGACTGTGCAGCGCTGGCTGCGTGGGGAAGGCTGGCACGGAGGGGGGGTGGCAGCGCTGAGCCCCCCATCTCCCCCGCGGAGGAGCCGTGGGTGCGGGCGGACGGTGGGTCTGTCTGTCCCTCCGTCCGTCGGGGTGAAGCGGCCACAGTGGTCGATGCGCCTTTGCCTCTCCCYGTGGTGCGGGGTGACGGGAAGGGGACTTGTAAATCAATGGCACTTTTTTGTTCCCYGGGTGATGGATGGGCCCCGGATGCGCCAAAAGGATGAAGCTGCTGGAGCCAAACAAAGAGCCTGGCTGTGCTGAGGGCTYGTCCAGTGCTGGGGGGCACCGTGCTGTCACCACATCGAGGACACCCRGCATTGCCCTGCTCCTCACCGCTGGCACCACCGATGTGGGGTGCTGAGCCCAGCTCTGGCCCTGCCACCCTCCAGACCTCTCCAGCACCATGGCAATGATGGAGTGTGGGGGTCTAGACAGGGGTCTGGTCCCCGCCGTGCCACCGCTGCCGGGGCGTGCTGCAGTGCACCAGGCGCTCCCCRGCAGTGTGGGAGCCAGCGTGCGGCRCGCAGCCCGGATTTATGGCAGCAGATGGGAGCCGAGCGGCCGCCCTGCTCACCGGTGGCTGCGGCGTGCCAGGTAGCCCGGGTCCCACCAGGGTCCCTCCTGTGCGGGACCGGCGGGCACTGAGCCCGSGGCCGGTGCTGCCAGGGGACATCCATCTGCCCAGCGTGACAGGCTGCTGGAAGGTACCACTGCCTCGCCAAGCCCTGCTCTACAAACGCAGTCGTGCAGAAGTGATGCTGCCCGTTCTCCTCCCGCACTTAACCCTTCGGGCACTGCCAGAGCCCACCACCCCCCCGGCCATGCCATGGCTGCAGGAGTTTGGGATATCGGGGGTCCATCCCAGCCCAGGTTGCTGGTGCTTCCCGATAGCGGTGGAGTTGGCAGGGACCAGGCAGCCCAGGCCTGCTCTGGCATGGGTGCTGGTGAGACAGGAGGCTAAGTCCCTCTCTCAGAGTGTCTGTTCCTGCCCTTCCACCCCAAACCAAGGCSCACAGGCTCCCTGGATGCTGCTGTCAGCAGATCTTGGAGCACTTGGGCCATTGCACTGAGGGGGCTGCCAGACTTGGGGGTATCTGGCTGTGTGAAGTGCTGCTCTGCAGTGACTGTGCAGGAGCCAAGCRTGACAGGGACACAGCGTTGAGGCCAAAGCTGCTACCAGGGTTGCCTGGATGTGCCTCGGGCTGTGGGGGGGCCATGTGGGGCCATTCCCCAGCCCCTCCCAGCTTATGATGATGCCTGTGAGCTCCCGGCATGCCATGGCAGCTGGTGATGCCCGTGGGATTCACTCCCGTGGGGTCCTTGCGACACCACTCGGGGCTCCTGCACCCTGCCACGGGTGCCGGTGTCCCCCAGCCCAGGGGAGATTTCGGTACCTCGTTAGTGAGGCTGTTTATCAGCAGCCACACTTCTTAATGAGCCGTGGCTTAACGAGTCCCAGCGTGGGGTCCCAGGGGACTGTGCCTCGGCGCTGGGTGCCACAAGGGAATGGGGGGTTACCWCTCCCCAGCACCCCGTGACAGAGCGTCACTTGTGACGCTTCCTCGAGTCCCCCCGTCCCACGGCACAGACTGGCCGCGGGCAGCCCCAGCTGCCGGTGTGGGGCACCTGCTATTGGGGTACGCTGGCGTCCCAGCTCTGCGTCCCGCGTGGAGTTAATTGCAATTTTCTCCTYGGGGCCATTTCTTTAATAACAAGCCTTTTTCTCCCCCCCGTCCCCCCCCCCCTTCCCACCACATCAAAGGGGGAAGATGAAAGGTCCCGGCGCCCGCTCAGCAAGGGTGGCTGCCTCAGCACCTTCCCGGCGGAGCAGTTGCCGSCGGGTGCCGGGATGGGCTGCGGAATAGCGGCTGCGCAGCGAGGGAGGGGCCGCGTGGGGCTGCGCTCCCTGTCCCACGGGTGATGAGTTCCGCTGTCAGACCCCTCTGTTGCCCCCTCCGGTGCTGGAGGCCGCGCTTCTTGGAGCCCCTCTTTGCCTCCCGACACCGCGTCCCGCTCTGGTTCTGTCTKCGGCGCTGGGCTCCGGGAGCCGCGGGCGCTGGCGGGGTGCCGGGGCTCCTCAAACAGCGCCGGGGGCGATGGTGCAGGGTGGGGCGTCTGCACGCGCAGCCCTGCCCGCTGCCTGCCCAGCCCTGCCGGGGAGACCCGGGGAGCCGCTCGGCTCCAGGAGGGATAGCGGGCCTCCCCCCCACCTCCGCCTCAAGGCTGAGGGGGAGCCGGAGCGATGTTTTGGGGGCYGGGGTTTGCCCCGAGAGGTGGGGAAAGAGCCGTGATCCGGAGCGATGCGCCGTGAAGCGGAGCTCCGCGGGGGAGCTCGGCCACGCGTGTGCCGGGGATGCTGCGGTCCCTGCCGTGCGGGATGCGGGCCAGGGACCCCCGCGGCAGCGCTGGAGCGTGGTCCGGTCAGGGTCCGGTGCCGCCGCGGCGGCTCGGTGCCGAGCCAGCGGCGGGTGGTAATTAATTGGCAGGAGCAGCGGGTCAGCGCGGCCGCCGAGGATTACCGCGGCCGGGATTTCCGTCGGGCGCGGATTAGGAGCCAGCGGAGCCTCTCCTGAGTGGATCTGAGGGGATTGCTGCTCCTAATCAATGTAAATGAGGCTCCCCCAGGGCCACCCTTTACGGCATTAACGAACTAACGGGATTAACCGGAGCAGGGTGAGAAATCCTGGCTYCGAGCTGCGACGCGTGCCAGGGCCGTGGTGGGCGGCAGCGGTGGGTCGGCCGCAGGCTGCTGCAAACGGAGAATGCCGCGGAATGCCAGGGAATGCCGGGGTCCCCCGCACGCCCACGGACCGTGTCCCGTGGAAACCCCGGTGCCTCTGGGACCCTGATGCCCTGCTGGGTCTGTCTGTCCAATGTCTCCTCTTTGAGGCTGTCGGCACAGACAGATCCAGAAGCACCGTCTCGTACGCCTGTCCTCTTGCCCATCCCAGCCATGCATGTGGCTTGACACCCGTCCCCAGCAGCGCCTGTCCCCCCCCCAGTCCACTCGTGCCCTCCAGGATGGTGATTGTGCTCCACGGGTACATGAGGTTCAGGCTGTGCTGGGGTCCCACTGCACTGGGGGCTCCAGACAGAGGTTGAACAGGGAATATCACCGTTCCCAGAGTTCCTTTGCTGCTACCTGCCCCTCGTCCAGCCTCTGGATCCCCTCGGAGGACAGGAACACTGTTTGGGGGAGGTGCAGGGCGTTTCCCTCACCTCCCGTCCCTTCTTCCCCCTTGCAGCCTGCGGCGGGAGGGCTACACGGTGCAGGTGAATGTCAACGACTACCTGGACATCTACTGCCCGCACTACAACGCCTCGGTGCCCGAGCACCGGCTGGAGCAGTACGTGCTGTACATGGTGAACGCGGAGGGGTACCGCACCTGCAACACCAGCCAGGGCTTCAAGCGCTGGGAGTGCAACCGGCCCCACGCGCCCCACAGCCCCATCAAGTTCTCGGAGAAGTTCCAGCGCTACAGCGCCTTCTCACTGGGCTACGAGTTCCGTGCGGGGCAGGAGTACTACTACATATGTACGTGGGGGCGCCGGAGCGGGACCCCCACGCAGCCCCCCAAGCCCCAGATGGGTCCCCTCAGGTCCCACCCCAGGGGAGGACCCCCTTGGCTGGTTCCCTGGCACCCCCAAAATGGGGCAGCTGTTTTCCCCCCTAAGAGTGGGCACCTTGGGGCTCTGGGAGGGGTAGAAGGAGCAAGGAGGGGTGGTTACATGATGYAGGGAATAGATAGGGACATGGGGAATGACGGGGAGGAGGTTGGGGGTGTGGATGGAGGTGCCAGTGCATGATGGGGTGCTGGGGAATGATGATGGAGGATGYAGGATGCTGATGCAGGACCAGGGTTCAGGGGCTGCTGCTGCAGGACTGCRGTGTTGGTGCCCAGTGGTGCTGCTGGGGCTGATGGTTCGGGGCTGGGGTGCTGCTACAGGGCGTTGGTGCAGAATTTGGGGTGCTGCCACATCCCCCCGCCCCGAGCACGCCCCTGGGCAGGACCAGACCCCCCCCGTCTGCTCAGACCCACCAAGCCTCGGGGTGCCTGAGCTTGGCGTCACTGCCACGGAGCCCCTCTCAGCACTCTCTTGCCTTGCAGCCACACCGACACACAACCACCGCCGGGCCTGCCTGAAGATGAAGGTGTTTGTCTGCTGCGCCTCCAGTAAGTACCCCTGTGCCCATCCCGGGGGCTGTGGGCGAGCGGGGGCGGCGAGGCTGGCCGGTGGGTCCCCCATCCCTCCTGGGGAAGGGGGAAGCTGCGGTGCAGGGCATCCAGAGAGCGTGAGCCCCGTCCCCTCTCTCCCTCCACAGCGTCGCACTCCGGGGAGAAGCTGGCGCCCACCCTGCCCCAGTTCACCCTGCGGCCCGAGGTGAAGATCGAGGACCTGGGTGAGTCAGGCACAGGTCCCGGCCCCYGCAGCGCCGCGTCCCCGCCCCGCTCCGCCGCCCCTGGGGCAGCCCCAGCTACGGGGTGGGGGTTCGGGGCCGCCCCGCTGCCCTCCTCACCCTCTTCGCTCCTCCCTACAGAAAACTTCAACCCGGAGATGCCGAAGCTGGAGAAGAGCATCAGCGGCACCAGCCCCAAGCGGGAACACTTGCCCCTGGCCGTGGCCGCCGCGCTCTTCCTCATGACSCTGTTGGCCTCGTAGCTCCCGGCTCCCGCGGGGGCCCGGCCAGCGCCGCTCYGCCGAGTGCGGCCCCCCCGAGCTGCCGCCCCTCGTGAGAGCCAGCGGGGAAAGCACCGCGAAACCGCCGCCCCCTTGCCCGGAGAGCCGCCCGCGGAGCTGCCCCGCGGCGCCGGCATCGTGGCACGCACCGATCCGGATGGACTCGCCTCCCATCCCGCCAGCGGATTTGCGGCCACGTCCCGCAGGGATGCGGCTGGGTGCGCTGCACCTCCCGCCGACGCCGTCCCGGGGGGCTCGGGGTCCTGCCCGCAGCCCCTCCGGTGCCCCGGGGGCAGCGCCGAGCGGGGGGAGCCCGATGAGAGCAGGGACCCCCGGGGCCGGGCAGTCTGTACATACCCATATAGATCTATACATACTGTACAGAGAGCGACTACAGAGATATATCTATACTGTACCATAGGCAGCGGCGCCGGCCCCGGGCTGGCTTGTACATAGTCGAACGTGTTGGATTTTCCTCGTCTTCCGTGAAGACCCGACCTATGCAAACGCACAGACACTTTTTGGGAAAAAAAAAACAGAACAAAACAAACAAACGAACGAACAAACAAAAAAAAAAAACATTCTCGATCTTTTTTTCAAGTGCTTTGGCTGGTGATTTTCATATTCTGCTCTTAGTCTATTAAAAAAAATAATAAAAGGATAAAAAAAGGGATCCCTGTCACGGTGGCGTGCAGCACTTCCAGCCCTCGCAGGGGGCTCTGGCCCTCCCGGGGGGCTCCGGCCGGGACWGGCATTCAGGAGAGGGCTGAGCTCCACCGTGCCACCTGCCTTGCCAGGCACGACAGCTCCAGCCTCGGGCTCGGTACCGCTGCCAGGGGGATGCAGGGTGCTCGCCACCGCTGGCTCTGCTCCCCATCGATTCCCCAGCGCCGACAGGGAGCATCTAGCAGRGAGCCGGTGTTTCCCTCAGGAATGCAGCGGGGACGGCAGGAGCATTTGGAGGTAAGGACAGCGCGGGGGGCCCTTGGCACGCAGCCCTGGGGGGGCTGAGGTGGCGTTTGGRAGCAGCGGGGGCGGGAGAAGCCTTCCTTGTCATCCTCACCAGCTGCACCAGAGTGAGCAGACATGAGGTGTTGGCAACCCCATGGGAACTCCGGCATCAACCCCCGGCGCGTCTGGCTCTGCCGGGCATGCCGGCTCCTGCCTGTTTTGGGGGGATCTGGCACGCACTGGCGGCTCCTGCAGGATGCGGGACGCCGTCATCTCCCCCCCCCAGTGCCTCCAGCCAAGGGGATGTGGGGGCTGGGTTGTGCCTGGGTATGGGGTCACATCTAAAGGGGGGGTGTTGCTGGGTCACCCAGCCCCCACAGGCCCAACACACACAGGGGAGCAGCCGTGGGCTCCTGACCCTGCACTCYGCGGGGCTGGGGGGATCCAGTGCCCCTAGAGAGGGGGGAGCCGCTCTCCCCACAGGGCAGCAAGGGATGAGGGGCTGCAGCCCCGCTCCCGGTGTGGATTCCTGGGGAAGGGGGGTCCTCACAGCCCCAGAGAGCCGGGCAGCCGCTCTCCCCCACCCAGCAGGCGCTGCTGGGCGGTGGCTGGCTGTCCCGCCGGCCCGGGCTTGTCCGGGTGCGGGAAGAGCCGAAGAACTCGTCAGACGGGTCCTGGGAGCCCTCCCAGCAGGCGCCGAATTCCCCAGGTCCCCCCCCGTGCTCCGACAGGCCTGACCCGACATGGGGCTGAGGTCTCTGCCATGGAGCCCCTCCTGCGGTCTTGGGGTGCCACTGGCAGCTCTCTGCTGGCCCAGGGCAGGGTGGGCATGGTGGGGCTGGGGCAGCACCACCACCACCACTGCCAAGGGCCATATCCAGCCAGGTGCTGATCGCCAGGGACTGGCCACAGCACCTATTCCAGTGTGGTGCCATACTGGTGGCACATGGCATAGCGAGCCTGGCACAGCTGAGGTGGCCATTGCCCTGGGGGGAGTGCAGGAGATGGAGTCATTGCCCTGGCACAGAGAGCTCTGCCTGCAGGATCCCTCCTGCCACTTGCCTCAACCCTGGCACYGCTTCTTGTGCGCGCGTGGCACCACTGATGGCTCGGTGGGCACCGGCCACCTTCCTCAGGTCTGCTCCGTGCCCTGGGGCTGAGCACAGCAGGACAGCCCAGACCCACCAGGAGTTATGTGGGGTGCTGCTAGAGGGGACTCCCAAGCCCAGCTGCCCCAAGTCAAGYGGGGAGCCCTTGTTGGTACCACAGTGCTGAGGTTTGGGAGCCCCTTGGCTACTTTGGGGTTTCACAGCCTTGGCAGCAGATCCAGGCRGGGGATGCGTGCCAGGAGCAGCCGTGTGGCACAAGGCTCCGCCTCACCTCAGGGCAGTTTCCCTGGCCGGTCAGGGCTCTCTGGCCAAAGGCACGAGGTCCTGGCACAGCTGGACAGCCCTGCGGCTCTGCCCCCACCAGGCTGGCATCGGGCCATGCCTACCTGCCATGCCTACCTGCCRAGCTGCACGCAGCTGGCACCGCACGTCACCGCGGCCTTCGCTCCCGGCCACGAACTGGACGGCTCCTCTTCCTCCCCCAGCCTGCACCGATGATGTCAGCCCAGCCAGGGGCCAGGGCACTCCCGGGTGTCCCCATGCGAGAAACCATAAACACCTTGTCACGAGTTCAGCGGCCTCTGGCCAGCCCCACCTGCCCCACACGGAGCAATGTTTACACCGTAAAAYGGCTTCACCTTTGTCCTGCCATCATGGGCACCAATCCCAGCCCATTGTCACCTGCTCTCAGGTGCCACGGCCATGACCGTGTGCGCCATGTGCACGCCACCACTGGCACCCCCCCAGTGCCACGGCAGGTGGGCACCCACCCTACCCAGGGTGCTGCCCACCCTGTTGTGTCCCAAGGGAGGTAATGGGGCACCTCTAGAACAAGCTTGTCCCTCACAGTGTCCCCAACAAGGGACATGGGCTTGTCTTTGCCCCTCCTGGTCCTCTACCAGGGCTCTGGGCCAGGCGTGGTGGTGACACTGGGTCTCGGTGGTCCATGTGGCCTCATTCCAAGCCCCTTTCCTGTGTTCTGGTGGGGCTGGGGCCATGGCACRTGGGACAGGGGAGCCCCTTAGCCAACGGAGTGGGTACCACATCCCAGCGCCACAGGATGGATCTAGCATGGTGCCCCGGGAGGCTCATTATGCCCCTGGCAGGCTCAGCACAAGGCTCAAGCATCAGGGGATGCCCAGCCCTCCCCTCGTGACTGCTCCCTGCCTTGGTTTCCCCAGGCACGGTCTGTCCCTGATGTGGAGGGGGCAGTACCAGTGTGATGCCAGGACCATGGGATTGGTTCCCACCACCCTCTGGCTGCGCCCATCCCCGTGGCTTGCACGTGCCGTGCTCCAGCTCTGAGAATCCCAGGGGTGTTCCCAGGAGGTGCTCCCCTGTACAAGCCACGGCAACGCCGGCACCCCGGGAGCAGAGGCCTCGCACTGTCATTATGGATGATGTCAGGCCTGGCCACAACCGGGGAGGCTGAGAGAAAAGCAGCCGGTCCCTCTCCCTGGGAGCGAGGGCGTGGGGAGAGAGGCTGCCACGCTCGGGATGCCATGCTGGGTGGGATGTGGGGTACCCAGCCCCACAGCCTGGGCCCGTAGGATGGCTCGGGTGTGGGGAGAGAGGCTGCCACGCTCGGGATGCAGGTGGGGCGCGGGTGGGATGTGGGGTACCCAGCCCCACAGCCTGGGCCCGTAGGATGGGCTCGGCTGTGGGAGCCACCGGCACTCTCAGGTTGCGGTGCCGTCGCCTGCCGGAGCCCCAGCCGCGTGCCAGGGGAGCTCTCCGCGCCCGCTGCGGCGCAGGGCATGCAACATTACCCACAATCAATGGATCATTATGGAATAAACAAGAGGAAAGTTGTTTTGCAAATGCGGCTGAGTTATCGCTTCGCAACACGCGGCGRAGCGTCGCGCTCCCGTCCGGGACACGGATGGATCCGTGTCAGAGCAAATGGGAGCCGACAGGCAGGCACCGCGCTCCCGCCAGGCTGTGGCAGCGTGCCCGCTGTGCCCACCCCAGCGCTGCACCTACAGCTGCCTGTCCTGCACCTACAGCTCCCCATTCTGCACCTACAGCTCATCCTCCTGCACCTACAGCTCCCTGTCCTGCACCTACAGCTCCCCGTCCTGCACCTACAGCTCCCCATCCTGCACCCACAGCCCCTTGTCCTGCACCTACAGCCCCGTCCTGCATCTACAGCCCCCTGTCCAGCACCTACAGTTCCCCATCCTGCACCTACAGCTCTCCCCCCTGCACTCACAGCCCCCTGTCCTGCACCTACAGCTCTCCCTCCTGCACCCATAGCCCCACATCCTGCACCCAGAGCCCCAATCTGCACCCACACCCCCCCGTCCTGCACCTACAGTTCCCCATCCTGCACAGACAGCCCTCCCTCCTGTACCCATAGCCCCCTGTCCCACACCTACATCTTTCCCTCCTGCACCCACAGCCCCACAACCTGCAACCGTAGCCCCTCATTCTGCACCTACAGCTCTCCCTCCTACACCCATAGCCCCACATCCTGCACCAGAGCCCCCCATCCTGCACCAGAGCTCCCCATCCTGCACCTACACCCCCCTAGCCTGCACCCACAGCTCCCATCCTGCACCGTCAGCCAGACCTCCCGGTAAGGAGGCTTCATTCCTCCCTGGGCCTCCGAGGTCACTCTGTGGGGGTCATCCCGGGGCTGCGCTCCAGGGAAGGTGACCCCAGGCGGGGCCGTGGGTGGGTGGGTGCTGCCGGGCAGGGCCTGCCCCCCACGCTGCGTGTGGAGTCCCTACCTGGTGYAGGTCACCTGTGGGAGGTGCCCCTGCTCTGTGCCGGTCCCGTGTGGGGGGGATGGTTGTTTGTGTGTCGGGGTGAGGGTGTTGTGTTGTGTTGTGTTTGGGGGGTACTCGTCGCTGTGAGGGGAGTGTGTCCCCTTGCCCGGTGCCGTTCCCGGTAAGGGAGCGGAGGCCCGGTCCCAGCGTGTGGGGGAGGGGGTGAGAAGGTGTTTGTGTCCCGGCTGGTGCCGCTCTCGGTACGGAGGGTTTGCGTTCCCCTGCCGGTCCCGCCGTCCTGGGGGGAGCGCCTGTCCCCGCCGGTGCTGCTCTCGGTGTGGGGGTGCTTTGCGTCCCCCCTGATCGATACCTTTGGTGGGGGGGTGTGTCGTGTGTGTGTGTGTGTGTGTGTGTCCTTCCCCCCCCGCCTCGTCCCGTGTGTTGTTGTGCGAGGCGCGGGGCGGTGGCGGGGGCGGAGCAGTGCCGGGGCCGTACTTAACCGGGGGCGGGCGAGGGGGCCGCCCGTGGAGCGCAGCGCCCGCGGAGCGATGGGGCAGCCGGGGGTGCCCCTGGCCCTGCTGGGGCTGGGGCTGTGCTGGGCGGCGGCGGCCGAGAGGCACACGGTGTTCTGGAACAGCTCCAACCCCCGGTGAGCGATCCCCACCTCCCACCGGGAGGACCCCCCCCCCCCAGCAAACGCGCACCGAGACCGGCACCGGCCGCCCCGAGGGCGCGGGTGGCGCCGCTCGGCTCCCCGGCGGCCTTTGTGCGGGGCGGGCGGCGGGACGAGGTGGCGGGGCTCGGTGCGGGGCTCGGTGCGGCGCCGGCGGGGCCGTGCGGGGGGCGGCGGGGCCGGTCCAGGTGCGCCCGGGGGGGCCTTTCCGTTCCCAGGGCCGTGCGAAGGGGCCGCTTCCTTCCCGCGGGGGGGGGCGCGGCGCCAGCCCCGGCGCCGGCCCCGGGGACCGTGTTGACAAACACGGGGCAGGATGTGCGGGGGGGTTAGACCKGGATCGAGGCCCCCCGCTCACCGGCAGCCGGGGCTGCGGGGTGACCCCCATCTCAAGCGACAGCCCCACAGGCTCTAGGGCTGCCCCCCGGCCGGAGGCGTGACTCCCCCTGGTTGTGGAGGTGCTCCCCCAGGGCATGACCTCTCTCAGGCTCTASGAGTGTCCCCCTTGGCTTTCGGGGAGCCTCTCTCACTCTCCAGACCCCCCCAGGCCGTGGGGGTGCCCCACACTTAGGCACCCGTGGGGGAGATTCGGGGCTTCCCCTCCTTCCCTGGGCTAAGTCACTCCCTCCCCGAGTTGTTGGGGTTCTCCCTGCACCCCAGGCCTTGTCCCCCACGAGCGTAGATCTCCCCCAGGTTATAGGGCTGTGCCCCCCCCACAGGGTTTGGGGAGCAGGGGGTGCCCCGGTGGGTGGATGTGCCCTCTCGACCCCACCACAGCCGGCGAGCTGGGGACCCCGTGGAGGCCCCCAGCGTGCCCCCACCCCCGGGTGGGGTGTGGGGCGCAGCTGGAGCCGGGCTGGCTGCCCCACGGCGAGAGCCGCGACGCCTCCTGCTCCGGCAGCGCCGGGCTGGGCAGGGTGCGCGTCCCAGCGGGTCCCCTCCCTGCTCCCCGGCTCTTGGGAAGCGCTGGGAAGTAGGGTGCGCTCACCACTCACTGCCGGGGGGCCRAGCCGGAGGGAGAGCGAAGGGGGGGTTGCCCTTTCAAACCTATTCCAGGCTATTCCCGTGCAAGATTCAGCACAGGGAGCAGTGAACCCAAGGGTGCCCCCAGCCAGCGCTGCCGTGGGCAGGGTGCTGCCCCCCGGGTGTGGGGGATTTGGGGGTGGAAGTAAGGCCCCCAACCCACAGCTGACCCCCCTGCCCACCTTCCTGCCGCAGGTTTCTGTGGAGTGACTACACGGTGGAGGTTCGTCTCAATGATTACCTGGATATCATCTGCCCTCATTATGAGGAGGGCAGCGTGGACCCCCGSGCCATGGAGCGCTACACCCTCTACCTGGTGGAGCTCGAGGAGTACCAGGCCTGCAAGCCCCGCTCCAAGGAGCAGATCCGCTGGGAATGCGACAAGCCCAGCGCCCTGCACGGCCCCGAGAAGTTCTCAGAAAAGTTCCAGCGCTTCACTCCCTTCACGCTTGGCAAGGAGTTCAGGGAGGGGCACAGCTACTACTACATCTGTGAGTGCTGGGGGGGCTGCRGGGAGGAGCTCTGGGGTGCTTCAGGGAATCGCCATCGAGCTCCCCCCATCCCTAACTAACTTTTCCTCTCCTTTCACAGCCAAGCCCATCCACCACCACGGTGAAGCCTGCCTGAAGCTGAAGGTGACGGTGACWGGCAAAGGCAGTGAGTATCACCACCCCCCTCAGGGCCCCCCCACGTCCTCTCCTTCCCKCTCGTGGCGCCCAGAGTGGCCTTGGCCACGCTGAGTCACGGCCTGGCCATGGCCCCTGGCCAGCCCGGGGTGTGGGCACGCGCAGCTTGGCCTGGAAGGTGGTGGTGGTGGCGGGAGGGGAGGACAGCCCGCAGTGAAACAGGATTTTGGGAAGGTTGGGGTGCTGCCCTTCCCTGGCGTGACCCCCCCCTGTTTGCTCCGCAGCTCCAGCGCCACCCGCCCAGGCCTCGACGCAGAAGGGGAGGATCCAGGCAGGTGTGTTGGGGGCTGTGGGTTGGGGCTGAGCCAGCTGTCCTTCCAGGGAGACAGAGTGTTTTTGGGGGCACCGGGCAGAGCCCAAGTACCTTCCTGGGGGAGACCAACGTGGGGTGCACTGGTCTGAACATAGCCACCCTCACAGTGGSACAGGGGTTTGCCTGGGGCACTGGGCTAATCTCATCTGCCCCTCCTGGGGGGCTCTGGAGCTGGCTAAGATGCTGGCATCCCTCTGCAGGGGTGATGTGCTGCTGGCTTGGGGTACAGCTTATCTTGTTGGGGTTGCTGGTTGCTGATGGCTCCTCTTTTCCCCCCTGCAGACGATGCGGCCGCACACGTGCTGAGGAGCGTGGGGCAGAACTCRGCCATGCGCAGCAGCAGCCGCCCCTTCACCTTCGTCAGCCTCCTCCTGCCCCTCTTGGTGTCGCAGGGGCTCTGAGCTTGCCCAGACCCACCGAGGCTGCGGCCACCGGGGAACGCCGTGGTCCCCACACATCTGGCCCAGGTGCCCTGCCCTGTGCACATCTGGGCGAGGAAAGGATTTGTCAGTATTATGGGGCCATTGGAGCAGCTGGAGCCTTCAGGCTTCCCTGGCCCTTCCAGGATGGGCCAGAGGCTGAGCGGGAGCCTGGAGGGCCTGAAGTGCCCTAGACTGGAGAGGGGCAGGGGGCTGGCCCCCCTGTCYCGCAGCTGAGCTCACCCACCACCCTCGGGGCTTTACCCGCGGTGGGTTCGAACTGGAATGTGTCCTGCAGGCAGGGACGTCGGTGTGGCCAGGTGACACTGGTGCAGGGGGGACTCTTACCCCAGTGTCAATGGTCAAGGAGCATAAACAGGGGAGTGGGGTTATAAGAAATATCCCATTCATCAGTGTGCTGCACCCCTACCCCATCCTTCACCCYCTGGTCCTTCCCCATCCCTCCCCTCTGCCGGGTGCCAGAGGGGCCCCCCAGCACCCCCTTTGTACAGCTTTCTTAATACTTAATTTTTTTATACCRTTGTCAGGAATAAATAACCAAAACCATGCTGAGCTCCTGAGACCTCCCCCACCCTCCTGGGCCAGGCTCTCCTGGCCCCTGTGYGGGGGGTTGGGCTGGTTAATTAATTAATTGGCTGGTGTTTGCACGGGGCTGTTAAGTGGCAAAGTGCCACAATGGCTGGCAGTGTCCCCGGCTTTATCTGGTGATACAAAGGCCTCCCCTGAGGTTGGGTGCCCCACCCCCTGCAGTGGRGTGAGCTTCCACGTGGGAGGCAGCAATTCCTGGGACAAACCCCACTGGAGTGGGACAGACCCCATGGAATGAGACAAATCCCACCGGTAATGAGGGGCCTGAGCCAGAGCCCCTGGGGCTGAGCAGGGGATGCAGCCTGGTTGCACCCCAGGGACCCCCACGCAGGGATGTGGGACCCCTGAGGTGTGAGACACTGTGGAGGCAGGGAGAGGAGATCACAGGGATTTGAGGCTCCTGGAATTGGGAACCCCAGGGAGTGAGGATCCTGGAGAGGTGAGATCTTGGGGCACTGGGGTCACGGGGATACATAACACCTGAATGTGGGGGATCCTAGAGATAAAGAATCATGGAGAGGCGGGATTTTGGGGTCACAGGGATGAATGACCTCCCAGGATGTGTGAGGACACCCTGGAACAGTGGGGTCACAGCGACTTGAAACCCCTGGAAACGTAGATCTCAGGTATGCAGGATCCTGAGGAATCGTTATCACAGGGACGTGTGACTCCTGGAGGAGGCGGGCGTGGGGAGCTGGGGTCACAGGGGTGTGCGACCTCCGGGCTGTGTAACCTGGACCGTGGGATGCCAAGACATGAGACCCCTGCAACTGGGGACCCCCAGATCTGTAGGGGGGCACTCCATACACGAGCCCTAGAGGGTGCTCCCCCCCAAACCGAGCCCGGTGCCTTCCCCGTTGCCACCCGGGTGCCCACGATGGAGCCGCCGCTGCTCCCCCCCCGCTCGGAGCCGGATCCCCGGCGCCCCTCCCCGCCCGGTGCGCGGCCGATCCCTCCCCGGTAGTGCGTCCGTCCCCTCCCCGCCCCTCCCCGCCGCGGGCAGCACCGGCCCCGCCGCGCTCTCGCCGCTGCCCGGTGTGTCCGGCCACCGGTCATGTCGGTGCTCGCCGGCGTCTGCCTGGCCGCCACCCTCGCCATGTTCGCCACCGGCCTGTGAGCGATCGGCGGCGGCCCCGGGCGGGGGCGATGGGGAAACGCACGGGGGCCGCCTCGGGGGTGCAGTGAGGGCCGGGGGCGTTGGGGGGTGCGAATGGGGAGGACCCCGGGGCCGCCTTGGGGAAGGGGATTTGAGGGTGCAATCAGGACAGCAGGGCCGGTTTTGGGGTGCAGTGTGGGGGCTGCTGGGAGGGAGGGTTGGGGGTGCAGTGGTGAGGGCACCAGAGGYATTTTAGGGACTGCAGTGGAGACCACGGAGGGGCATTTGGGGGTTAAAATAGGGAAGGCGTCAGGGTCAGTTTGGGGGTGCAGTGGGGAGAGCATCAGGCCCAGTTTGAGGGTGGGGGGCCATAGGGGTGCAGTGCAGAGGACATCAGGCCCAGTTTGAGGGTGTAGTGGGGGCCATGGGTGGCTGGTGCCAAGGGATTGGGGGCGTGATGGGCACGGCGCCGAGTCCCATTTGGGAGTGCAGGGGGAGAAGAGTGGAGGGGTGCAGTGCCTGCTGGAGCCCCCTCTCTCCAGCACTGCTGGGCACCCAGGAGGCCGCTGCCCTCCGCTCTCCCCAGGTCTGACCTGCGCCAGATGTTGGCGACCAAGAGTGTGGAGAACATCCAGTTCCTGCCCTTCCTCACCACTGATGCCAAGTAAAGCRGGGTTGGGCCCTGGGGAGGGGGACGGGTCACAGACATTTGAGAGGCAGGGGRCATCCCCAGTCTGCAGTCAAGTGCCTGTGCCATATCCCTGCAGCAACCTGAGCTGGYTGGGCTATGGCTGCCTGAAGGGGGACGGGACAGTGATCACCGTCAACGCCATCGGGGCAGCTCTGCAGACCCTCTACATCCTGGTGTATCTCTACTACAGCCCCGCCAAGGTGGGGCTGGTGCTTGGGGTGATGGGGAGCATGGGGTTGACATCAGGATCACCCTGATGTCCCCCTACTTGTCCCTCCCAGCGCCACGTGCTGCTGCAGGTCCTGCTGCTCCTGGCTGTGGTGGTCACTGGCTATGGCTACTTCASCATCCTGGTTGATGTGGGGAGGCGCCTGGCACACCTGGGGCTTTTCTGCAGCGTCTTCACCATCACCATGTACCTCTCACCGCTGGCTGACCTGGTGTGTGGGGCTCGGTGGAGCTGGGGCTTGCCAGCCCAGGCCCTTGGCTGACATTTGCTCCTGCAGGCCAAGGTTGTCCGGAGCAAGTCAACGCGGTGCCTGTCCTTCCCCTTGACCGTCACCACCCTTGTGGCCTCCAGCAGCTGGACACTCTATGGCCTGCAGCTCCATGATCCCTACATCACAGTGGGTCGGGGTGGTGGAACGCTGAGGGGTTCTATCCCATCTCATTACGTCCCAACCCATCCTCCTCCATTGCACCCACACAGTCCCATCCCCATCCCATCCTRCCCTGGCCTACTTCATCTGCATTCCACCCTTCTCCATCCTATCCCACTCTGTCTCATCCCATCCCATTATGTTCTGTCCCCTTCCTGCTCCATCTTACCCCATCCCCATCCCCCTCTATCCTATCCCATTCCCCCCCATTCCCATCTCAGCTGAGCWCTTGGCTCGAGGCTGGCCCTGTTCWKSRCTGTGTCACCCAGCCAAGAGTGACAAGGCTCAGCATGATGACTATTGATTTTAATTAATTAGCTGGGATGGGGCCAATAAACCTCCCCCAGCACCACAGGGGGAGGGGGTACATCCGCTCTCCACCATGTCCTCCTGCAGGTCCCCAATGTGCCAGGGATCGTCACCAGCCTCGTGCGGTTCTGGCTCTTCCAGAGGTACAGGCCAGAGCAGGACAAGCCCTACAGCCCCCTGCCAGCCTGAGAGGTCCCCCTGAGGAGCACCCCAACTCTGGCCTGGGCTGGCCCCAGTGCTGAGCCCCAAGTGCCACCACTGTCCCCTCGACCACTCCCAGTGGGACWCCAGGAAGGACCTCCTGCCTCCAGCCCAGCGTCCTTCAGTGAAGGTCCTCGACATCTCAGTGATGCCTTTGGGGTGCCATGAGCCCCTCAAATCCCAGGGTGGGAGGATTTGGCCCTGCCTGGCACTGGGATGGGGCTTTCCAGGGGCCCACAATGTCACTTTTGTATGGATTCAAGTGCCTTTTAATAAATCAGAGACTTCCCAGCGCCTGCCTCTTGTGCCTCCCTCCTGGTGCTGCTGCAGAGGATGGCATGGCACAGCTTGTGGCCCTACAGCTGCTGTGGGAGCTCCTTGTGGTGGGGGCTCATCCTGACACACCCTGGGCTCCAGCAAACCCTCACAAGCCATCAGCCCTGGTGTTGGGCTGGGTTGGGGCCATGAGGGGACCCCAGGGAAGGCAGCGCTGCTGGGGGCCTGCCCTGACCCACCCTGAGCTACGGGAGCCACCCACATCACAAAAGTCTGTGGAGCTGACAAGCAGCCACCACGCCAGGAGCTGGGAATCGATGGGAATCCTTGCTAAACCCCCGCAGATCGAGCACGCCTGGATCAAGCATCGATCCCACGTCGATTAACCAATTAACAGCAATCTGGAATGAAGATAGYGGGCTGGTGCCTCGGTGGAGGGACAGGAGGGGCCAAATCACACAGCAGACACTGGAGCCTTGCAGAAAGAGAGTACCCCCTGTCCATGCAGGACACTCCAGGACTGAGGAGCCTCATGCCACACTCCGCTCAGATGACACTGTTGGGATGAAGGATGAGGTGCCAAGGACGCTGGCAGGAGCTGTGCTGTGCCTCTGCTGTTGTGCACACCTCACACACAGCCTGGAAAAATCCACATGGAGGGACAGAGCTGAGCGCAGCGCCAAGGGAAGAAGGACGAGCTCTGTCTTGCCCCYGTGGAGCCGGGGCTCCCCGTGCCTGCTCCAGTTGCTCCCGGGACTTGGCCCAGCGGGGAGGAGCCCCCTGCTCCCCCCCGGCAGCGGGAGCAGCTCCCAGGCCGGCCCCACAGCCTCGGGAAAGGGCAGCTTTCTCCACTGCCACACCTCGGCTGCCAACCGGTCTCTCCGGCTGCCCCGTGCCGGGAGGGGCCATGAATGACGTGGCCCCTTGTGCCAGGCCGGAGGCAGCTCCCGGATGCTTCCACGCAGGGAGGGGCTGCCACCAGGCTGCTGCCACATGGGCTGGGAGTAGCTCCTCGTGGCTGTGAGTAGAGGCTCTGGATTGCCCTGAGTAGCCCATGGGTGACCATAAGTAGCCCCTTGAAGGCCGTGAGTAGAGGCTCTGGATTGCCGTGAACAGCCTGCACAGGGTCATGGATGGCTCACAGGCAGCTGGGAGTAGCYCCTAGATGACCACAAGTAGCCCCTGATGGTCCTGAGTACTGTCAGTAGCCCCTGATGGCCATGTGTAGCCCCTGGATGGCCACAAGGAGCCCCCTGTTTGGCTGTCAGTAGCCTCTGGATGACCACAAGTAGCCCTAGAACGGAGCCAGATGACCACGAGTAGCCCCTGCATGGCCATAAGAAGCCACTGATGAATACATGTAGCCCCTTTGAATGATCACCAGGAGGCCTTGGTTGGCTGTGAGTAGCCCCTGGTGACCCTGAGTAGCCCACAGAAGGGTGTCAGTGACCCCCAAAGCACTGCTGTCCTTGTGCTGTGGTCCTGACCCCACCAARGCCCCACGTKGCCAAATCCAGGGCAATGTCACCCCCCCYGCCAACCACCCGTGTGCCAGCGAGTGCTGGGAGCTTCCCACCCTGTTCCCACCAGCTTTTGCTGCTCAGGAAAAAGCTAATTAGCTGCTCCTGCTAATTAACCCGAGTCCTCCCTCCCGCTCCCAACTGCTCCTTTCTGCAGAGGATACACAGCTGCTAATTAAAATCCCAAASTCCTTTGGCTGGAGGAGCTGGCGGCTGCCAGGGCAGCAGGTTCCTGCACACGGGGGTCAGAGAGCAGAAATAGGGGTCCCTAGGAGCGGATCCCTCCCCAGAGAGAGCCCCCCACCCCTCCCTATTCCCAGTGAGATGCTCTGGATGGGCAGAGGAGTCAGGAGAGCTCCCCTCGAGCTGTTGGGGGGGGACATCACGCCGCAAATTAAAGGCTGTGTCGCCCATCCCCACCCTGCCAGTCCCTCTCCTCCTTGCCGGGAACCCGGCCAGCGGGGAAGGGATGAGGCTCCTGCAGCTCCCACCTGCCGGGGTGAACCACATCTGAGCCGGGAATGCGCTTGGGCTCTGGGGCACGGCCCCACGGTCCCACATCCGACTGCAGAGCCAAGTTCCAGGGAGCTCAGCGAGGGACAGGCAGGGCAGGGCCGAGTGTAGGGGGGGGTTTCTCTGCAGCCCCTCAGAGTGGTGGGAGAACCGGGCCTGCACGGAGACAAAACCACCCCCACAAACCCTCCCCACCAAACGCACATCCACCTCACACCGCTGAGAACCGAGCCATTCCCCCGGGTGCCTTCCAACAGTGCCCGAGGCTCTCGGAGCCCGCAGCTCCCGGGGTCACAGAACAGCACGGGCAGCACCGTCCCCGGGCTTTATTGGGCTTTATTGGGCTTTATTGGGCTCCGAGGCGCAGCCCCCGCCGCCTCAGGTCGGCCCGCGCCGCCTTGATCTGCTCTTGCAGCTCGGCCGCCGCCTCCTCGCAGTCGTTGAAGGTGGCCAGGCGGTAGCCCACGGTGGCCAGCGAGTAGCAGCCGAAGGYCACCAGCAGGTAGACGGGCAGAGGCAGCAGAGCCTGGCGGAGCGGGGCCGGCGGCTGCAGCTCCGGCGGGGCCAGAGCCAGCGCGGCCCAAGCCGAGCCCAGCAGGGCGAGTCCGCACAGCCACTGCCCCAGCTTGGTCATGGCGGCCTGAGGGGAGAGGGGCTGTGAGAGGGGAGCAAGGGGAGAACGAGGGGAAAAGGGGGAACAGGAAGGACGGGGAGTGAGGGGACGCATGAGAAGAACAGAGGGGAAAAAGGGGAGATAGGAAAAGGGGGTTAAGGGGACGGGTGGGAGAAAGTGGGACGGGGAGGAGGGGCAGAAAGGGAAGGAGGGAAGCCCGTAGAGCAGAGCCGGGAGGGATGGACCGCCCAGTCTCTCCCGGGGCCTCCTGAACGGAGCGCGGCCCCAAACCCCCTCTGGGCCTCCACCTGCCGGACCGAGCCCCCAACCCCAAAAACCAGCCCAGCCCCACCCCCACCTGGCTCGGTCCCGCTCGCGGTGCTGGTCCCGCTCCCCGCCCGGCGCTGCGATGACGTCACGGCAGCGCCCGCGCGCGAGGGCTGCTGGGAGCTGTAGTTCCGCAGCGCAGGGGCCGCGGGTTCCCCCTGGCGGCGGGGCGCGGCACCGCACCGGTGGGACCCCGCCGGGATCCCGGGTCCGGCCCCGCTCCCGGTGCCGCAGGAAGCGCCGGGCTTTGTCGGCCGCAGCCGGGACCGCAGGAAGCATCTGGTTTCCTGCACGTCCGGCCGGAGAGGTGCCAGGGGCCCGGCGTGGGAGCGAGTCCCGCCCGCCCTCCCACGGCTGCGGGGACCGCGCGGTTCCCACCCCCCCTCCCACAGCCAGGCAAGCCCCGCTGACCCAGCCGGTGTCCTGCGGAGGGCACACGGGTCTATGATCCCCTGCCAGACGCAGCAGCCTGAGCTGTGCCAGCGCAGCCATCTGGTGGCAGCTGGGGTTGGATCCCTAAGCCACTGGGACCCCCACAGCCCCCCTGCCTGCTCAAGCCTCTGCAGCTCCAATCCTGGCTCCACTGGGCTCTTCCTCCCTTGCATCTTCCACCCTTGACCACCCCCACCTTCCCTGGGCAACCCAGAACCTACCCCAGACTCCAGGGCCACTTCCAGCCACACCGGCACACAGCAGGGCCGGGAACTGGGAGCTGGCAGAGGGGACAAGAAGCTACAAAGAAATGGTTTTATTGGGCAGGGGGGGACTCCTGGATCGGCCACAGGGAGGGGGCTACCCCAGGAAGGGGCAGCAGGACATCAATTTCTCTTCCTCCCCTTGCCAACAGCCTTGGCAGGAGCAGCRACGGGCGCTGTGGATTGGTAGAGAGTGGAGGAGATCTTGTTGATGTAGTAGAGACCAACCATGGAGAAGATGAGGCTATGAGGGCAGAAGGGAAAAGGCTGCTCAGTTGCTGGGRGCAGGAACATGCCAGGCTCATCCCAACAGCTTCCCTGGGATCCCATTGCACTGCCCTTTGTAAACCAACACSTTGCCCCCGAGTCCCACTCCCCTGCCCTTCCTAAACCAACCCTTTCCTCTTAGATCCCACTCCCCCACCCTTCCTAAACACCCTCCCTTGGATCCCAATGTGCTGCTGTTCCCACCAGCCCCCTGAGGCTCCCCAGCAGTCCTGGCCCTGCCCAGMCTCCTTCCCAGTGTCACCAGTGATCCCTTGGTCACTCCCCACTCYCCAGGGCAGCTCTGGACGTACCAGGTGGTCACACAGACCCGGTGGATGAGGCCAGARGCAAACAGGGCCAGCAAGAGGCAGGTAAGGACTGTGGAGAAGCAGGAGACACATGATGCTGCAGGGCTGCCCCCAGTGATGGAGGGGGCATGGCTGTGTTGGAATCCTAAAAGCTGAGAATTTKTGGTTTTCTGTGCTCACAAGSACTTACTCTCAAGAGAACACTGCATTTGACCTGAGGCCTTAGAACACTGAGTGACAGCACTGAGATTATGGGTGTGTAGTTTGTAGAAGCTTTGTGTGATCTCACAGGATGAAAAATTTAGATTTAAGACTTTAGTATACAGTAATGTGTGTGAGCCAAGGTGGAGAACTTAAGGCATTTTCTGAATCCTTCCTTTCACTTTCTTCTTCACCACCTTCTTCATGGGTTTGGGTAGTTTTTGTGATTGGTTAGAAAAGTCTGCAGTGCAGACCACAAGCAGTTACTTACTGAGTTTAGAGTAAAAATCATTTCATAATTGGATGATTTGTTTTTGAAAAGACGTGGTAGAGAKAGAGAATGATCTCCATTTTGTGCTTACTTAGCTATTGTGCAGAACTCACGACTTTTGAGACTGTAATGCAGATAAGAATTAATAAACACCTGAGTCTTTAAAAGAAATTAATCTCTCATGCATTCAGTCCCTGGCTAAAAGTGAGACTGAAAGGAAGCCTGAACCCCGGCATGGCTGCAGCAGCATAATTTCCCCAGGCCCAGGAAAAGCTCAAGGGAAGCTGCCACAGTTCCAGGGCAGGGCAGGGACCATCCAGTGTCCCTGCTGGAGCACCCCCAGCCCTTCCACAGCCCTTTGGACACCGATGCCTTCCCACTCCCCTCCCGCGCTCCCACAACACTTACTCTCAGGGAATATCTTGGCCTGGAAGCCCTTCCCAAAGATGAGGTTCTCCAGGTTGTTGAAGGCCTGGTTGTGGCGTTAAGGAACAGAACAGGACCCTGCTGTCCTCCCGAGGCTGCTCCCACCTCCCCATCCTCTCTGCTCCAGCCCCACTCCTGGCCTCTGGACCTGCTCCTGTTTCCCCACTCCCATCCCATGCCCTGCTCACAGCCTCTGGACCTGCTCCTGTTCCCTCATTCCTATCCCATGCCCTGCTCACAGCCTCTGGACCTGCTCCTGTTCCCCCACTCCCATCCCATGCCCTGCTTCCAGCCCTTGGACCTGCTCCTGTGCCCCCAATCCCATCCCATGCCCTGCTCAAAGCCTCTGGACCTTCTCCCAGCCCTTGGACCTGCTCCCAGCCTCCCTTTTGCTGTGGTTCCCAGCCCCCTGATCCGATGCCCTGGCCCCCCTCCCCACCAGCCCCTGTCCCGTCCCCCTGTCCCATTCCCGGTCCCCCTGTCCCATTCCCGGTCCCCGGGGATGCGGTGAGGGAGCAGACGAAGAGCGCCGAGCCCAGCAGCCCTCCCTGGATCGTGAGCCACTCGGTGGAGGCCAGCTGCCGGCTGTACATCTGCATCCCGGCGAACAGCAGCAGCGACAGCAGCGACGACAGCGCCAGCGACGTGCCCGTGCCTACGGCTGCGTCCCGGGACCGCCTCAGCACCGGCACCGAGGCCAGACCCGGTGCCTGAGCCCACCCTACACCCACAGGACCGTGCCGTGCATCCCGAACCCCTTCCTATCCCCATTCCCCCAGCCCACTCACGCTGATAAACCCCCGTTTATCTCCGAGCCCACCGTTACCTGCCCCGTTACACCTCCGTTCCCCTCGTCCCCATTCTCCCCTGCTCCCGTTGTCCCCGTGCCCCCGATGTCACCCTGGTACCCCTCATTGTCCCCCCTCTCCCATCACCCCCGCTATCGCCCCTATCCCCGGTGGTCCTCCCGCTTCGCTCACCCCCCTGCCCCGTTACGCCTCCTTCCCCCATTACTCCCGTTACCCCTCGTGCCCCCGGCATTCCCATTAGTGCCCCCTTTTCCCCCATTTGCCCGTTCCCCCCCSGTTCCCCCCGTTAMCCCCCTCACCCATGGTGCCCCCAGCCCGTGCCGGTGCCGCCGTTCTGCGCACGCGCACTGCGGCCGCTCGCGGCGGGGACACGGCAGCAGCGCCACTGCGCGTGCGCAGAGCGGCCCCGCCCCTCCCAGCCCGCTCAGGCGGTGCGCACGCCCCCCCGCGGCCGGGAGTGGCGCTGCAAGTCCGCTCCGTCCGGAGCGCCCTCTGGCGGCGGGGACTGGAACGGCGCGGGGACGGGAGAACCGCACCTGGCCCCGGCCTCGACCCCGGCACCGGTACCGGCACTGGCACCGAGACCCCCCCCGGAACCACGGCCGGTACCGGTGTCATGTCCGTCCTGCCCGCGACCCACCCCAGCCGCCGCTCCCAGAGCGTTGCCCGTCGGGGGATGCCCGGGGGTGCGGCGAGAGCATCTCTGCGAAAAAATCCCCCCCCAACCGGTGCCGCCCCTCCGGTGCCTCCACCGCCCTCCGGTGCCGGCGGGGCGGGCGCCGCCGAGCATGCGCGCCGCCGCTCCCCGCCCTCCCCCCGGCTCCGCCGCTCCCTGCAACACACCGGGGCGATCGCGGCCGCCGCTGCTGCCGCCGCCGCCGTCGCAGACACGGGCGCGGGGAGCGGAGCCATGGCCGAGGGCGAGGACCTGCARACCTTCACCTCCATCATGGACGCGCTCGTCCGCATCAGCGTGAGCGGCCGCGGTGGCGGCGGGGGGGCGGACAGGGGTCCTCCGGGACCGGGTCGCCGTGGCAACGCGGCGAGGACTGGGGGGGGGAGGGCGATGCCCTTGAGGGGTGGGCGGGCAGCGGACCCGCACCCCGACTCACCGCAGCGAGCCCCAGGGAGGACTGTCATAGGGACCCCCCCGCACCGAGTCACGGCCGAGCCGGGAGCACCGGGTGCGGAGGGGGCGGCCCCATCCTGGTCCCGATCTTGGTGCCCAGCCCGGTCCTGGCTCTGGTCCCAGCGCCGGGGCCAATCCGGGCTCTGCTGTGGGTCCAGCCCCAGTCCTCATCCCAGCCCCCATCTCCATCCTGGGCCCCATCTCCATCTCCATCTCCATCCCAATTAAAATCCCAGCACCCATCCCAATCCCCATCCCCATTCCAGCCCTCGTCCCCATCCTGGCACTATTCCCATCTGCTGCTCCTCATCTTCATCCCAGCCACCATCGCTGTTCCAGCCCTGGGCCCCATTCTGGTGCTGATCCCCATCCCCATTCCACTGCCAGTCCTGATACTGGTCTGATCCTGGCCCTGCTCTGGGCCCAACCCCAATCCCATCCCCATACCAGGCCTGAGTCCCATCTGGGTTCTGATCCCAGTTCTAGCCCTGATTCTGAACGTGCTGCTGGTCCCAGGCCTGATCCTGCCTCTGATGCTGGCCCTGGTCCTCATCATTGCCCCAGCCCTGGTCCTGATACTGGTCCTGACTCTGGTGCTGTTCCCAGGCCTGATCCTGAGCCTGCTGTGATCCCAGCCTCAGCCCCCAGCCCCATCCCAGTGCTGGTTCCAGTGCTGATCCTGATTCTGACCAYGTTGCTGGTCCCAGACCTGATCCTGGCTCTGATGCTGGTCCTGGTGCCAGTGCTGGCCCCAATCCTGGYCCTGSTGTGGCCCCAGTTCCTATCCCCAGWCCAGCCCTGGGCTTCATCYTGGTGCCATTCCCCAGACTGCTCTCAGGCCTGATCCTGGCTGTGATGCTGCTCTGAGTCCTTACCCCTATCCCAGTGCTGGTCCTGACACTGGCCCTGATCCTGGCTGTGGTTCCAGTGCCAACCCTGATCCTGGCCCTGCTGCTGATCCCAGCTCCATTCCTCATCCCAGTGGCAGCCATGATCCTCATCCTGGTGTTTGTCTTCMTCCCATCCCTGGTCTTGGTCCCAGRCCTCATCGTTGCCCTGATAATGGTCCCAGTCCTTGTCTCCATCCCAGCCTGGGTTCCAGTACTGGTCCTGATCCTGGTCCTGATGCTGATCCTGGCCCTAGTGTTGATTCCAGGCCCTGGTGCTGATCCCAGCCCCAATACTGATCCTGGTCAGGTGCTGGTCCTGGCCCTGGCCTTAATGCTGATCCTGACCTTAATGCTGATCCCAGCTCTTGATTCTGATCCTGTCTCTGGTGCTGATCCTGGCCCAGATCCTGGCCCTGGTGCTGATCTCAGCCTTGATGCTGATCCTGGCCCTGGTGCTGATCTCAGCCTTGCTGCTGATCCTGGCCCTGGTGCTGGTCCCCATCTGCTCCCAGCCCTGTTGTGCCACCGTGGGGGTGACACTCCCGCTCTCTCCGCAGACCAGCATGAAGAACATGGAGCGCGAGCTGGTGTGCCCGGTGTGCAAGGAGATGTACAAGCAGCCGCTGGCACTGCCCTGTGCCCACAACGTGTGCCACGTGTGCGCCAGCGAGGTCCTCCTGCAGCACGGGCACCTGTACTGCGACCCCACCTCTGAGCCCACCTCGCCTGCAGCCACCCCGTCCACCCGCAGCCCCCGCCTGGGCCGCCGGGCTGTCCCCAAACCCGACCGGCTCGACCGCCTCCTGAAGTCAGGTGGGGCTGGAGGGGCTGGCAGAAGGGACAGGGGGCAACAAGGGGGCAGGCATGGCTGGAGGCGACAGGGGTGGCTGAGGAGATGGGGATAGGGATGGCTGGAGGGGTTGGGGACAGCTGGAGGGGACATAGATGGTTGGAGGAGAGTGGGATAGCTGGAAGGGACAGGGATGGATGGTTACAGGGGATGGAAATGGTTGGAGGAAATAGGAACAGCAAAGGGGACAGGGATGGCTGGAGAGGACGGGGGTGGCCAGAGTGGATGAGGACAGAGATGGCTGGGGGGGACAGAGATGGCTGGAGAAGAGGGTTATGGCTGGAGGGGACGGATGGATGTTTGCAGGGGATGGAAATGGTTGGAGGCAATGGGAACAGTAGAGAGGACAGGGATGGCCGGAGAAGACAGAGAATGGATGAGGACAGGGATGGCTGGAGGGAACAGGGATGGATGGAGGGGAGGGGGACGGCTGGAGAGGATGGCAGAGGGAATAGGCACAACAAAGGGGATGAGGATGGCTAGAGATGACAGGGACAGGGATGGCTGGAGGGGTTGGGAGCAGGGACAACTGGAAGGGATGGAGGTGGAGATGGCGACAGCACCCTGRGCTCCCCCATGGGAGGGAGCCTTCGTGCCCTGCTGACCCCCTCCCTGCCTCCCTCCCACAGGCTTTGGCACCTACCCAGGGCGCAAGCGGGGCGCTGTGCACCCCCAGACCGTCAGCTTCCCGTGCCCCGCCTGCCAGCGGGACGTGGACCTGGGCGAGCGGGGCCTGGGCAGCCTCTTCCGCAACCTGACGCTGGAGCGGGTGGTGGAGCGCTACCGGCAGACCATCAACATCAGCGCGGCCATCATGTGCCAGTTCTGCAAGCCCCCRCAGCTGGAGGCCACCAAGGGCTGCACGGAGTGCAAGTCCAGCTTCTGCAATGAGTGCTTCAAGCTTTACCACCCCTGGGGCACGCAGAAAGCCCAGCATGAGCCCACGCCCCCCACCCTCACCTTCCGCCCCAAGGTATCGCCTTCTCATGGGTCCTTCCTACCCTGATGGGGGATTAAGGCTGAGGGAATTGGGRTTGTTCAGCCTGGAGTTAGCAAATTGTGGCCTTYTAGTGTCTGAAGAGAACTTTTGGAAGGATGGGGAAGAGCCATATACAAGAGCCTGGAATGACAGGACAAAGRGCAAYGGGTTCAAATKRAAAGAGAGTAAATTTASRTTAGATATTAGGAAACAATTCTTATAGTGAGGGTGGTAGGGTACTGGAACAAGWAGTTGTAAATGCCACATCCTGGGAAGTGTTCAAGGCCAAGGYGGGGCTCTGAGCAATGGGGTCATGTCAGGCAGGTTGGAACAAGATGATCTTCAAGGTCCCCTTCCAACCCCAACCATTSTATGATTCTAAGATCACAGMGGTGCAGGGGTGGGACTCTGCAGGGGTGGAGGGGGAACAGAGCCTCACTGAGCCCCACTGTGCCTGCACAGGGGCTGATGTGCCCGGAGCACAAGGAGGAGGTGACTCACTACTGCAAGACCTGCCAGCGGCTGGTGTGCCAGCTCTGCCGCGTGCGCCGCACCCACACCAGCCACAAGATCACCCCGGTGCTCAGCGCCTACCAGGCCCTCAGGGTAAGGGCTGCTGGGGCCAGGCTGGAGCTCTGTAGGGAATTGGGGCCACCCTAGAGCCCCAGTGCAGATGGGGAGTGTGGGGCAGGAGCTGCCGGCACCACATCTCGTCACCTTCCTGCAGGAGAAGCTGACAAAGAGCCTCGCCTACATCCTGAGCAGCCAGGACACGGTGCAGACCCAGATTGCTGAGCTGGAGGAGACGGTGAAGCACACAGAGGTAAGGGCAGAGGGTGCCTGTCTGTCCCTGAGCTGTCCCTAGGCAGGAGTGGCACAGCCAGCCCAGTTCCCTTCTGGTCCCAGGACACGCTGACCCTGCCATGTCTGTGCCCGGCAGGTGAACGGCTCACAGGCCAAGGAAGAGGTGTCCCAGCTGATCCAGGGGCTCTGTACCATGCTGGAGGAGAAGCGGGCCACGCTGCTGCAGGCCATTGAGGAGTGCCAGCAGGAGAGGCTGGCCAGCCTGCACGGCCAGATCCGGGAGCACCAGGCCATGCTGGAGAACTCGGGCATGGTGGGCTATGCCCAGGAGGTGCTGAAGGAGACTGACCACCCCTGCTTTGTCCAGGCTGCCAAGCAGCTGCACAACAGGTACTGGGGCTGTCAGGGGTGTTGGGGCTCTCTGAGGTGGCAGCCTGACATCCTCTCTCTCCTGTGCTTCAAGGATCCTCAGGGCCACCGACTCKCTGCAGAGCTTCCGTCCTGCAGCCAACGCCTCCTTCAGCCACTTCCAGCTGGACGTCAGCAGGGAGCTGAAGCTGCTCACTGACCTGGCCTTCATCCGAGGTAAAGGCAGCGGGACCCGGGCACCGGCTGTGCCCCGTGCCAAGGCGCAGCCCCCGCGGTGCAGAGCGGGTCCCTGCCCACCCAGGGTCACGCTCGGGCAGGCGTTCGCGGATCTGCCCGTGCCCCCTCCCCGTCAGGGACAGCCCCCAGCCCCAGCAGCCCCCCAGAGATAATCCCTGCCCCTGCCCTGTGTCTGGGCCAGGGGCAGGCAGGCAGGGCCGTGGTGCCAGGTTGAGGGCAGCAGGAGGTGCCGGAGGGTGAGTACGGAGCTGCCCCGCTGCCGGGCGGGCGCTTCCCGCAGGGCAGGAGCCGCGTGGCCCTGCCGGACCCGCTGGCGACACGTTTCAGACCTGCTTCTACCTCTCTTTGTTTATAGGCTGCGGCCGCTGCCGAGGCGTCACCGAAGTAACTGAGGCAAGTCACACCCCTGCCCCAGAGCCGCCCCCGCTCTCTCTTCCCATCCCTCCATCCTGCTCCCACCCTGGCCCCGCTCCGCCGCCATCCTCCATCCCCGTCCTGCCCGCCATCCTCCATCCCCGTCCTGCCCRCCGGCGCTGGCAGCCGGTGGCTCTGCCTCCTCCATCTGCTGCCACCCCTCCTGCCCTCCCAGCCCCCCTCGCCGCATTACCGTCCCCATCCTCGCCCCATTTCCGTCCCACTCCTTGCTCCATTTCCGTCYCCTCTCGCCCTGTTTCCATTCTCTTCCTCACGCCATTTCTTGTCCCCTCTCACTGTGTTTCCGTCCCTTTTCTCACTCCATTTCTCTTCCACTCTCACCCCACTTCTGTCCAGTTCGTCACGCAATTTTCTGTCCCCTCCTCATTCCGTTTCCACTCTCTCTTGCCCCATTTCAACCCCATCCTTGCCCTATTTCYACTTTCTTCTGGTCCTGTTTTCATTCCCCTACTTTCCATTTCCATTCCAGTCTCACCCCATTTCCATCCCATTTCTCACTGCGTTTTCATTCTCTCCTTGTCCCATTTCCACCCCTCTCTTTGTCTGATTTTCTTCCCCCTCTTGTCCCATTTCCATCCCCTTCCTTGCCCCATATCTATCCTCCTTTCACCCCATTTATGTTCACATCCTTCCCCCATTTATTYTCTTGTCTGCACCCCATTTCTGTCCCACTCTCGYCCCATTTCTGTCCTCTGCCTCACTATTTCTGCCCCTCTCCTCGTCCCATTTCTTTCTCCCCTTGCCCCATTCCCATCTGCCTCCTCGCCCCATTTCTGTCCTGCTCACCCTATTTCTGTCCCTTCCTGCATCCCATTCCTTCCTTGTCCTTGCCCCATTGTTGCCCCATTTCCATTCTCCTTCTCTCTTTATTTCCATCTTACTTGCACCCCATTTCTACCCTCTTCCTCTCCCCATTTCCATCCCTCTCCTTGYCCCATTTCTACCTCCCTCCTCATCCTTTTTCACTTCTCTTCCTTGCCCCATCCCCATGCTGTCCTCACCCCTCTTCCACCTGCCTCCCTTCATCTCTCCTTCCCACCCTGCCTCTGTTCCTGCCAGTACCTTCTACCACCCTCCATCCCCATCTCCTCCTCCTCCTCCTCCTCTTCCACTGCCTCCATTCTCTCTCTCTCTCTCTCTCTCCTCTCCCTCCTGACTTGCACTCGGCCTGTCTGGTCCCTGGAGCCCCACAGCAGCAGCTCCTCTGTCTCCCCGACTCTCGCTCTCCTCCGGTGCCGACACACGGTCTCCGCAGTCAGACCCCTCTTAGACTCCGCTGGTTGTGCGTCCGTCCGTCCGTCCGGAATCCCGGAATGTCCCCCTCCCTGCGTCCGGCCGCCTCCCCGCCTGCGGGCCGGGGGATGCTGCCTGATGCCCGCCGCTGCCTCTCCCCGCAGCGCCCGAGGCCCCCGTCATCGACACGCAGCGCACCTACACCTACGACCAGATCTTCCTGTGCTGGCGGCTGCCGCAGCACTCGCCGCCCGCCTGGCACTACACGGTGGAGTTCCGCAAGACCGACGCCAAGGCCAAGGGGCTGAAGCTGTGGCAGCGGCGGGAGGAGGTGCGGGGCACCTGCGCCCTCGTCGAGTACCTGGACACCGACAGCGTCTACGTGCTGCGGGTGAAGGGCTACAACAAGGCGGGCTTCGGGGACTACAGCGAGGACATCTACCTGCACACGCCGCCCGCCCCAGGTGAGAGGGGATGGGGTGCTTGGATCAAGCCKGRAYKCCCCRCTGTGCTGTCCTGCTCACSTTCCTCCTCCTYCTCCTCCTCTCCTCCCTGCAGTCCTCAACTTCTTCCTGGACAACCGCTGGGGTTTCAACCGGGACCGGCTGGCCATCAGCAAGGACCAGCGCGCCGTGCGCAGCGTCCCCGGCATCCCCATGCTCTTCGCCGCCGAGCGCCTGATGACCAGCTGCCACCTGTCCATCGACCTGGTCATCGGCGACGTGGCCATCACCCAGGGCAAGAGCTACTGGGCCTGCTGCGTGGACCCCAGCTCCTACCTGGTGAAGGTGGGCGTGGGGCTGGAGAGCAAACTGCAGGAGTGGTTCCAGGTGCCGCAGGACGTGGTGAGCCCCAGGTGAGCGGGGTGGTTCTGGGGGGGTTCCTCTGCCTGTTCCTGCCTTCCCAGCGGGCACTGGGGTGTGGGGGGAGTCTCCAGCCTGTCCCGTGGGTGTTGGCACCAGCACTCAGCTGTCCCCCCCTCCACAGGTATGACCCCGACAGTGGCCACGACAGCGGGGCGGAGGACACAACGGTGGAGGCACCTCCTCCCTACGCCTTCCTCACCATCGGCATGGGCAAGATCCTGCTGTCACACGGCTCAGCCCTCACGTCCCGCGACCCCAACGGCTGCACCGTGCCCTTGCCCCCGCGCATCGGCATCTGCCTGGACTATGAGCAGGGCAAGGTGAGCTTCTACGACGCCGTCTCCTTCCGCGAGCTCTGGGAGTGCGGCGTGGACTGCTCGGGGCCCGTCTGCCCTGCCTTCTGCTTCATCGGAGGCGGGGCCCTGCACCTCCAGGAGCTGGTGGCCAACAAGCAGGAGAGGAAAGTGACCATCGGGAACTTCGCCAAGCTGGACTGAGCCATGCCCACRGTCCCCACGTGCTGCCGGCTCTGCCCCCCCGGGCACCCCGTGAGCGCCAGGGCCTGGGGGGGACACAAGTGGCCAGGGAGCAGAGCGTAGCAGGGGTGGCCCTGCCGCCACTGGGGACAGGCCAGGTGTTTGTTTTGTGGGATGGGGGGGATGGGGACAGCTTTGCCGTCCCCTCCTCACCCTGTCCGCCTGCCTCTAGCTCCAGCTCAGCCTGAGGCTGCTCCGGGCTGGGGCTGTGGGCAGGGCTGGCAGAGGGTCAGCCCTAGAGATGGGTCACAGAGGGGGACGGGGCTGCGCAGGGAGGGGGGTTGGAAAGTGACAGTGGGGTGACAGTGGAGGGGGAGAGGCTGGATGCTGGTTGGGGTGGGGGAGGCAGCTGGGGTGGGGGAAAGGGCGGGGGGGAGGCTGGGCTGGAACAAGGTGTGAAGATTGTTTTGTAAACTGGCTCATTTTCAACGTGAATCATCTGGCTGCAGCCAGGCACGGCCCCTGGACACAGCCAGCGTGGGGTCCCTCCTGTGGGCTGCTGAGCACCTCAGTGCCACCTGCTCTGCCCTGTCCTTGGGCAGTAATGTGCCTGGCCAGCCCTGCACGTGCTCTGAGGGCCACACYTGGCTCCTGTTACACCACTCAGTGCCCAACCTCACATGACCGGGGCAGGCTGGGCCTGCGGGGTCTGGATCTGACCCGCTTTGGGAGCCCCGGCACCGTTGGGGGCTGTGCTGGCAGTCCCACACGGGGATCTCGCTGAGCTGCTGTCATTTCTCCTGGGTTCTGTTACAACGCTGTAATTTTCATGGTTTCCTACAATAAACTGCGATGCCAGACTCCTCCAGAGCCTCCCTGCCACAGGGGGGGCATAGGCTGGGCTGTCCATGGGGCCAGGGTGCCAAGGGCCATGGGGGCTTTGGCTCTGGGTTGGCTGTGGGGTTGAGGGGCTCTGAGGTCACAGGGTTGTGGTGCTGGGCTGGCTGTGGGGCCAGGCTGTCCAGAGGCATGTCCAGAGGTGGGCATGGGATCAGGGGCCATGGGGCCAGGCTGTCCTTTGTGCTGTGGCCAGCAGGTGCCAACCCTGCCCAGCCTGGGCAGTGCTGACGTGTCAGATCCTGTCCGTGCTCTGCCCAGCCACGTGGTCACTGCCACCCTGTCACAGGGTGGCAGGGGACACTCCTGGGCTGGCCATCTCCCCCACTGGACCTGGAACAAACTCCTGCAGCATTGGTGGGGAGTCCTAAGGGCTGCTAGYCCAGCCAGGGAGGCTCCTGGGTGCTGAGGCATCTTCTCAGAGTGGGTTTTGGAGCTGAACCTGAGTACTCTGCATGGCAGGTGGAGGGACATGGCCCTGCCTGGGTGGGTGCCTGTCCCTGGTGATCCCTGCCCCTAAGCTGGAAGGGGAGGGGGCCACAGGGTGGTGAACAGGCAATTCTTTGTAGGGCCCAGCCCTGCGAATCAGGCCCCTGTTCTGATTCCTGGGGCCCTGCCCAGGGCTGGGGGGTGCTGAGTGGGGAAGCAGCAGTCCCAGGCACAGCCTGTCCCCTAACGGGGCACTCGACCCCGTGCCCTGCTGGCAGGACAGATCTGGGGGCAGGGGGTGCTACACTGGCAGAGCCCCCCATCAGTGCACCCCCCACAGCAGTCTCAGGGTATCGGGCACCCCTGTACTCCAGAGACCCCCACCCCAGCACAGCTCTGATAGCTCTCAGCACATGCCAGGCTTCCCAGGCACCTGGCACAGCCRCGGGCCCCACCCAGAGCCCACATTCTGTGGCCAAGGGATCGTCAGCTGCCCRMTGCTGGGCTGGACCTGGGGCTGTTCCCAGCCAAGCCCTGGCTCCAYGCCTGAGGCCRCATGGGCTTTCTTTGGGCAAGGTTTGCCTCCTTGTTTTTCTGCCTTTTCAGTGGTTGCCAAAACACTCCCAGTGCCCAGGAACAGGCTCGGCTCAAACTGGGGCTGCCAGGGGGGGCCACTGCTCTGCTCCAGGCTGTTCCCGAGGTTTGTGCCTTGTGCCACCACACAGCCTCTTCTTCCAGCACCCCCCAGAGCCCTTTCTGAGACTCATTCAGTGTTTGGAAGACCCTGAGGCCGGGCAGGAAAGGGGAGGGGAGCAGGACAYGCTGCATGCACCCAGCGACACACGTGCAGCTGCGCAGCCCTGGCACCGGCACATTCCGCCTGTGCAGCCGTGGGGAAACCGGACGTGTCAAACGAGACACGTTGTTAGACCGTGAGAGTGAAACTGAGAGTGCAGGAGGGGTGAGAGGATGGAGTCTGGCAGGATATGGCACATCCAGAGGCATGCAGGGAGCAGGGACTGCGGTGACACCCCCAGCACGAAGCCCAGGACTGCCTGGAATGGGAAATGAGAGCCACCACCCAGGCTGAGGACACCTGGGTGGGTGACAGCCACTGTCCCAGAGGAGCCCCCCTGCCACACCACTGAGCAGCTCTGGGGACACACAGCTTCCCCCATCCTTTTATTTGAACTGTGATAAATATACCCCGGCCAAAGACCTGCCACCCTGCCGAGCCAAGCCCGGCACCAAACACCCCGCAAATAGAGATATTTATATAAAATAACACCACAAAAGAGAGCCATTGAATCCCCGAGGGTGAGCGCAGAGGAAGAACGAGCCCAGTCCTCCACCCCCGGCACGGAGCGGGGTTGCAAAGCCAAGCGAGTGCGGGGACCGCGGGGTGTGCGGGACCCTCCCTCCCGCCCCCGATCTTTGTTCGTCCAGTTCTGCCGTGTGCACGGATCCGGCTGCTCCAGAACCATCCGGCTCCCGCTGCCCACGGCGAGGGGCCGAGCAGCACCGGGGGATGAGCCCGGGGCCGGTGCTGCTCCCCGGGAGTGGGGGGCTGAGGCCGCCCCCTCCCCTCGGCAGCCGCCCTCCTTCCCAGCCCTTCAGAGGTTGTCAGAGCCGGCGGCTGGGTTGGTGTAGGTGAAGGTGCCGGCCCTCGTGGTGCTGCTGCCGGCCACCTTCGGGGGAGGAAAAATGAGCGGGTGTCAGGACCGGGCTGAGTTTCCACCCCCGGGGCAGCAGAGGAAGAACTGCACCCTCTCCACGGCCACCAAAAATCGCATCCTCCCATGGTGGTGGGGCTGCTGCCCCCAGCCATGGGCACCGCGGGCACCCGGGGCCCCCACGGACACCCCGAGCCCCCCCCGTGTGCGGGAGGAGCCGCGGTGGCCCCGGCCGTGTTCTCGCATGATAAGCTGGCCTGGCGAGTGCAAAGGTAAATATTTACCCAGGCCCCTGGTATTTGCACAGGGTGAGCTGCTCTCGCAGGGAGCCGGAGCAGCTGGACACGGCCCCCGCCCACAGCCCCGCGTGGGGGGAGCACAGGATAGGGGGCTATGAGGCGGCCCCCTGTGCCCCAGACCGCCTTGGAGAGCCCTTTGCGCCTCCAGGCACCACACCTGCAGCTCCAATTTGGGAGCTGCTGTTGCAGGATGAGGGGTGCTGCCTACGGGAATCATCAGCCCCCCATCAGCTCTGCAGGGCCCCAACCCTCCTCCCCACCCACGGCAGAGGATGCCGTGGCAGCAGGAGACCGGAGGGTCTGGCTGGGACACAGCAGAGCRGGTGAAGGGGCAGGGTGGGCAGGCAGCCAGGGCCCTGACGCTGCTGGGGCTGAGCACAGGGAGTGGCTGCCCAAGGTCGCGGGGAGCTCCCCGGAGCCAGGCCGGGTCTGCCTGCGCCAGCCCCGCACCCGTTCCCAACGCTGCTCCAGCCAGGCGTGAATGTTACACTCACCTCCCTGCATGGGACAAGCTCCCCTGACAGCTGTCCCTGCCCTGCCACCTCCGTAACCCAGAATCCAGGGGATGCACCCCTGCTCTCTGCCCTTGCAGCAGCCGGGACCTCAGATTCCTGGGATCTCACACTCACCTGGCTGTAGGGGTTGGATTTGCTGTTGGGTGACACGTAGCGCCCGTGGCTCTGGTACTGCAGGTATTCAGCCATGGGGTGGTAGGAATCTTTCTGGCTCAGCAGGTCCAGCTTSCCTCGGCTTTTCCGGCGGCACGTGCAGGTGGACTTGGGGAGAGAGAAGGGGTCAGGGCTYGGCTGGTGTGGGGACAGGGACCAACCAGCAGAATGTAGGTGAGGACTGGGATGGGGATGGGGCCTCACCATCAGGAGGAGRCAGGTGAAGAGGCTGAGCAGCAGCAGGATGCTGACCAGGACCARCAGAGCAATGGCCCAGTCTGGGACCATGGGCACTGGAGCTGGGGATATCACCACCGTGGAGCCTGAGAGGAGTAGAGCTGTGTCTGCACAACAGAACTGGGAAAGAACACTGAGAGATCCCTGGGGCTGAGCCCTCCTGCGTGGGATCCACGTGCTCTTCCCAGTGCTGCCTGCCACAGGCACTGGCAATGTGCACTGGCTCTGCTCACTGCAAGCCCCAAGCCCATCACAGCACCAAGTAGGCCCCCCTGCCTCAARCAGGACAGGGCAATGCTTATGGAGCCCCCCAAGCTTCCCCCAGGCTCCATCCCCCCTCCCTCCCCCAGCCTGGAGCCTCCTCTCACTCTGGATGCTGTCCAGCTGCAGGCCCATGATGAAGCCATTCTGGTCCAGGCTCTTCCTCAGGCGCTGCTCAGCAGCATCGGGAGCGACGGCATCGCTTCCATTCCCGAACACGAGGGTGGACTGGACWGCCACGGAGCCTTGGCTGCAGGGGAGGAGGCATCAGCACCTGGRTTACCCCCCTGAGGGGCTACACACCAGGGGAATACACAGCAATGCAGCAGCCCCACGAGCGCTGCTGCTGCTCACCTGTACTGCAGCTCGCTGCACCCGGTGTAGGTGTGCGTGCCCATGCAGCCCTGGCAGCCGAAGACGTGTTGGAACTGGAAGGAAGCATTGAGGTCATGGCCACCCCCGCTGAMACCCCCTTTCCTGTCTCCACACAGAGCTGGCCGGGTGGCTGAAGCCACCGGCAGAACGGATGCTCGGGGAGCTTCCATGGAAARCCCCAAGGTGAGGTGGCCCCTTCCCAGCACAGCCCAGGGCCTCTGCTGGTGGGGCTGGGACTCACCATGGTCAGGACAGTGTGGCTCAGGCTCCTGTACTCCCGTGATCCTGGGTCATGCAGGCTCTCGTTGAAGCTCCTGTTGATGATGCGGAAGGACAGMGGGACACGGACGAGCAGCTGCACAGGAGCGGGCAGCTGGGCTGCAGTTTGGCTGGGGTTGGCACCACCCTGGCTGGGGGTCTGCCTGGGAGCCRTGCTGCCCTCAGACGTTATCTGGGTGGGAAAGACCTGAGCACTGGTGCTCCCGTTGCCTTTGGCGCCGCCATCCATGGTGGGAGTGGCAGAGTGGGGGGCCCAGCTGCTGCTGTTTGAGGTGCCATTGGCACGGGGGACGGCTGGGCTGCTCTGGGCAGGCACCACGGTGCTGTTGGATACGGCRTTGCCTTTGGAGTGGTTGCCAGATTGGAAGTTCGTGGTGTTTGTGCCAGGGAACACGGTGGCGTAGGGGATGACAGGGGTTTTGGGCCGACTGCCCGCCGTGCTTTTGGGGAATATATTTGGCAGCAAGGTGGTGGTGGTCGTTTCCGTGGTCATCTCCACGGTGGTCGTTTCAGTGGTTTCCATCTCCATGGTTGTCTCAGTGGTCATGGCATGTGCACCTGGAGGAAACCCCCGGAGTCAGTGGCTGCAGCCCAGTTAGGGAAGGTTTTACCCAAAAAAACTCATCAGCTGGAYGCTGTGGGAAGCACCACAACCCCCAGGAGCCAAAAGCCAGAAGTTCCATCTGCCCACGAGGCTAACGAGACCTTCAGCAACACCCCACGACTGAGGCTGGTGCTGGGCACTTGTGGCACCACCGAGGGTCCAGGTGGAGCTGGCTGGGCACTGACACCAGTGCCATGCCCAGCCCTGCAGATGTCTCCATCCTGGGGTGTCCCTGGCATGCTGGGGGCTCAGGCATGCCCCCCACTAAAGCCCCCCTTGCTGTGGGTGACAGGCTGGGGTGCTCCCGTGCCCTCTGGAGCTGCCTGCTCTGGCTGGGGGCCAGTACAGGCAGCTCCCGGGCAGGTTCCCAGTGGGTGCTGCAGCACTGGAGGAGAACCCTGGGTCCGGGTGCTCACCGGGACACACCTGCATTCCAGGCTGCAAGCCCCGGGCACAGCCTGCTCCGGCTGGTCCCGGCACAGCCCAGCCCCTGGCCGAGCCCTTCGGACACAGTCTGAGCTCCCAGATACCGACAATCCCGGGCAGAAGCAGCCCCGGATCGCTGCACCCCGGAGACAGAACGGGAGAGGCGACAATGYCCCTGCTGCCGGGATGCCACTGGCTCCGGTATCCCCTGGTTCCCACTTTGAAAAGGATCCCGCTCCTCTCCCCCTGCCTCGGTACCTCCCCGCCTGCCCCGGTGCCAGCCCGGCTCACTCTGGCTCCAGGTGTGCAGACCCCAGCCCCTCACCTGTGCCCAGCACCAGCAGCAACAGAAASACGGGGAACGCCATGGGCTTGTCCGGGGAGTCCCGGCGCCTCGAGGGGCTCGGCGGCGGCTGCTCTCCCGTTAGCTGGTTTGAGGCACACGCCTCAATCCAGAGATCCGGAACTGGCAGCTCGGCAGCGGCCAGAGCTTTATAGAGCACCTGGAGCAGGTGGGGAGGCCCCACCCTGCCGCCGGCTCCAGGGAGGAGGGTCGTTCTGCCCCGCTTGGCACAGGGGTGCCACCACTCCGATGAGCCCCCCGCAGCATCRGGTCCCCAGGTTGGGTCCCCCGCGCTTCCCTGGCTTGGAGGGGCACCGCTGGCAGCGTCCCTGTGGGGTGGGCGGACCCAGCCTCGGGTGGGGACACAGAACGGGACAGCAGCCGGGCATCCYGGGGCAGGGGMGGRAGMAGCATCTGCCTGGCTCCCTGGAYTGAGCCATGGACCCCAGGACCTGGTGGGGGGCACGGAGGGAGGGGGGGCACGGWGTACCCCTGCCCCTCGTGCAGGGGGGGGCCTCATCCTCCGGCTCAGCCCAGGGTTAATCATTACCGGCTGGTCATCGCCTCGCCCTACACTCAAATAAACACCGGTGACCCCCCCGAAACGCTTACGCAGGCACAGCCCAGGGCCCCACGGCATCCCAATACCTCCCAGTAAGCTGCCTCCGGGCCCCAGGGCCCCCCAGCAGGTACAAACCCCCATCCCCATTCAGGGCACGGGTGATGCCGGGTGCCGCGCCGGGTGCCAAATGCTCCACCCAGAGGTAACGGGAGCCGCCCGTGCCTGGGCACGGGTGACATGTGCTCCTGGCACGGATGGATATCAAAACCTACTGTGGTCCCTCTGCCCCTGCCCTGCAGAGAGTCCTGATCCCTGGGAGAGCCCCAATCTCTCAGGAGGGTGCTCATTCCCGTGAGGGTCCCAGTTCCTGGGGAGGCCCTGGTTGGACCCCCCCACACTTGGCTCCTGGCCAGCCTCATGTGAAGCCAAAGTGCCACCCCCATCATGCCAAAGGGTTCTGAGGGGATGCTCAGAAGGGGAGCAGAGAAGGGGGACCCTCTGTGCTGCATGAGGGCAAGGGATGGATGGCCCGGGTTTCAGTGCAGGTGGAATGGGACCCAGCAGCACTCTGTT
>CADDXX010000573.1:439447-462288 GCA_902810485.1 Alauda arvensis
CCCCMMCCAGGGACCACAGACCCTCACACARTGACCACAGACCCYCMCACAGTGACCACAGTCCCCTCACYCAGTGTCACAKCCCCACCCGAGAACCACAACCCCTGACCCAGGGTCACAGCCCCTCACTGGAGATCGCAGCCCCCCACCCAGGGCTCCTCCTGGAGCATCCCCCAGCCCACGCTGCAGGCAGTGGCGRTGATGTGGGTGGTTCCTCCAGCCGCTCACCCATTGCCGGGGATGTTGCACATCCTCCCCCCGTTTCCCAGCTGCCTTTTCAGCAGGGAGGGAAGGCACCATCCTGCGGCAGCTGCGGTTCCAAACAGGCAGGAGCAGGGAGCCAGCCCAGAGGGGCTGGGCCAAAGCTTTTCCCTGCACACTTGTCCCTGAGCGCTGCTGCCCACTGGGGCTGAGGGCTCCGTGAGTGCCATCCCAGCACAGCAAAGGTCCCATGTCCCGTGGGAAGGGGACATTCCCAAGGTGTCAGGAACACAGGGCCATGACGCTGTGCTGGGCGCTGATGAGGTCACACCTCTAATTCTGGGGGTCAGTTCTGTGCCTCTCATGACAAAAGGGACATTGAGGGGCTGGAGCGTGTYCAAAGAARGGAATGGAGCTGGGGAAGGGGCTGGAGCACCAGGACAGGCTGAGGGAGATGGGACGGGGGGCTCATCCTGGAGAAAAGGAGGATCAGGGGGGACCTTCTGGCTCTGCACAACTCCCTGACAGGAGGGTGCAGCCAGGTKGGGGTCAGGCTTTGCTCCAAGGGAACAGGGTCCAGACAAAGAGGAAATGGCCTCAAGTTGCACCAGGAGAGATGTGGCATTTTCCCAGGAGAGGTTTAGGTTGAATATTAAAGAAAGTTTTTTCATGGACAGGAGTGGAGTCGCCATCCCTGGAGGAATGTAACAAATCTGTATGGAGCACTTGGGGACACGATTTAGGGCTGGCCTTGGCAGTGCTGGGGGAACGGTTGGACTCGATGATCTTYGAGGCCTTTTCCAACCTCAAGGATTCCATGATTCTATTTCTATGATTCCAAGCACAGGCAGCGTGACCCAGCTGCTGTTGGGGCCAGGAACACGGGTGAAAGCACAGGACAGGCTGATGTGCTCCGTGAACAGGGCTGGGACGCAGCCCGGTGCCACCTTCACACCACACTCCAATAAACCAGCTGTAAAGCCTCTGGGTTTTTCATTTTCCCCAACCTCAGCAGTTCCGTAGCCTCACACAGGGGCATTGGCCAAGGAGAGCTCTGGCTTTCTCATTCCTGCACTTCAAAGGTGCTGGTAACGTTCCCAAAGGCACAGGGAATACTGTAACTGGTATTTAGGGAAAGCAAACAGGACGGGGAGGTCATTGCGGGCTGCGGCTGGTGKTGCCCACAGCCAGAATAGAGAGGACTCTGTCCAGAGGCCACCCTGGAGAGGTGGCACCGGCCTRATTTGTCCATAATTTGGTGGATGGGGACACTGATATCATTTACTCTGCCTTTCCGACAACGTCTGACATTTGGATTTTAAAAAAATAAAAAGATTCCCCCCCAAAAAAAGCAGGCTGGGGAAAACCAACAGCACATCTGGAATGAATCAAGGGCTGGCAGCGGCCGAGGCTCCAGCTGCAGGGATAAACAAGGAGCCACCCGCAGGCCACGGGGGCCGGAGCCCCCGGGGTACCCCTGGCCCCGAGCCGCCCCGCCGAGGAAAACCGAGCGATTTCCGAGCGCGTAGAGGAAACACTGACGGGAACGGCGCATTCCGCAGGGAGCGCGTCATGGCTTTACTTGGCGCCCGTGACACACGCGAAGGCTTCAAGGGGGCCACGTGTGGAAGTGTGGTCCAGGAGACGGYGCAGAGGGAACTTCCAGGGGGATGGGAAGTGCCGGGAGGGGAGGGGAGGCTGGGAAGCAGCAGGAAGCACATGGAGCCCCTTGTGCAGAGGCTGCACTCCCAGCGATGGGTCACCTTCTTCTTCCACCCTTGAGGGATGCTGGAAAGGGTGGAGGAAGAGTTGACCCCTGGAGCCTCCCAGAGCCACCCCAGCACTCCCCTGGCTATCACTGCTGGTGCCACAGGTAGGTCTGGATGGAGTGGGCTGGAGCCACAGTCTCAATGAAGCCCATGGCAGGGTCCCGGATTCCAAACGGCACATCCCGGCCAAACCTGGGGAACGAGAGGGGATGAGCAGGTCGGCACAGCCAGGGCTGAGCATCACCCCCGTCTCCTGCCTGGGCTGACCTGTTGAGGACCACCAGGACAAGGGCACCATCGGGGCGCAGGACGGCCACGTGCTCCAGCTGGCAGAGRAGGCAGCGGCGGYGGCTGTGCAGCCCCACCCTCYGGGAGCCCTCGGGGATGAATTTGCTGTGGGGAGAGGACCAGAAGAGGATTTCTGCCCCTGGTCTGGGGCTGGCAGCAGCCCCTGAGCCCCCCTGACCCACCTGAAGTGSCCCATGTGGTAGAACATGGGCTGCTTGTAGAAAACATCCTTGCTGCCATCCACGATGACGGGGCTGTCCACGAAGTTCTTGACCCAGTTGGGGCCTCCCTCCAGATCCAGGACCAGGTTCCAGTCAGTCCAACCAGACACAAAGTGGTTCATGACCTGGRGGGGCAGGGAAGGGGCTGAGCAGGGCTCCCCCCAGCCCCGGGAGGGCAGKGTGGGGGCCGTACCGTCAGGATGCTGTAGCTGTAGTGGTCCCCCCKCTCCCAGCAGCCCAGCGACACGGCGAAGCGGAACGTGAAGAAGCCAGTGCAGGCCTCCGTGTAGAGGAGGAAATGGTCAGGGAAGAGCTTGTGGGTGGCCTCCAGGCTGCAGCCAGGTGGCACGATGGCATCCAGGTACCAGTGGACCGCCAGGCCAGCCACGTAACGGGCAGCGGTGGCATTTCCCAGGACCTAAGGAGGAAAGGAGATGCCTCACACTGGGGCTACCCATGCCTGAAGCCTGTGGGGATGGACTTGTGGACTCCACGTGCCAGTGTGGTCTCTCAGGGCCACCTCTTGTGCCCTCCCATGGGCACCACAGCCCACTGCACCTGCAGCACTGCACCCTTTGAGCAGCACCCTAGCATGGATGTGGTGCCCCAACATGATTTTGGCACCAAGCTAAGGGGGTGAGGCACAGGTGGACCCCTTGGTGGCCCTCCCACCTGGCTCTCCTGCTGCCTGGTCYTCCCTCCACATCCCCCTGGGGCGGTCCAGCCCTGTGGCCATGGCATGGCTGGAGGCAAAGGAGGGGAATGCTGCCTGGCTTGAGGCTGGGGCAGGAGCACGTCTTTYCTCCTTGTTTAAGGCGATTCCCCCAAACAGCCCTTGCAGCATTGTGGGGGTAACACAAATCCCGACATGGGGGAAACCAAATCAGCCCAAACAGCCCAGAAAAGGTGCTGGTGTCCAGCAGCACYGCCAGGATCCAGGGATCCAGGCTGTGGGTGCCACCTCCTGTCCTCAGTCCCGCCGGGCACAACGCGGAGGCGGCGACTCTGGAAGGAGCCAGCTACTCTGGAAGGAGCCAGTTACTCTGGAAGGAGCCGGCTCCAGCTCCCACTCCGGCAGACCCGGTTTGYTCCCACTCTCTAGGGCTGGGAGAAGCCACCGGCTCCATTTCCAACAAAGCCCGGGGCTGGGGCGTGAGGCAGAAGGGAAGGAAGGGGCGCTGCTCTTCACCACTTTGGCCCAGTGCGGGAGGTGGATGCGCTGGTCGTCGAGCATGAGGAGCCGTGTGCGGTGGGGGCTGCGGGCCAGCGCGGGGCCCAGGTCCTGGGCGATGAAGTCCCGCTGCTGGGCAGCTGTGAAGGCAATGGTGGGGGCCTGGGGGGGCGTCAGGAGCCCCGCCAGAGGCTCGTTCTGYGCCGTCACTGCCCAGAAGGTCACGTTGCGTTTGGCGTATTCATCCAGGAACCTGGTGCGGAGAAAGGGGGGGCAGAATCAGCTGTGCTCCCCCACCCCACTCCCCAATCCTCCCTCTGTCCATCTCGGCCTGGTTCAGTACTTGATGAAGTAGTTGGCCCAGGTCTTGTGGTACTTGTCCCCTGCCTTCCCCTTCAGAGTCCCYTTCCCACGGACATCCCCGTTACTCCTTATCCAGGCTGGAGCGGTCCAGGGGCTGGCAAACAGCAACAGCGGCCGCTTGCTCATGGCCAAAGCTCTGCGCAGGAGGGGAATCTGTGGGAGGGGGCAGAGGGACRGGGTCAGCTCCAGCTGCAGCTCCCCAAAACCACGAGGCCCGGTCTGGGAGGAAGGGGAGAACTCAAGGGACCTCAGCAGGGACTGGTAGCTGGCAACACCACCCCACGGCACAGCGCCCTGGCTCCTCACCCTGCCAGCTGGGATGAGCCAGGACGTGCCCCGGAGGAGGTGCCAGCTCCCACAGGCTGTCCCCATGCACCCTGCCACGGCGTGCAGGGCTCAGCAGCACCCGGTCCTGGGGGTCCCAGCACATGCAGGAGCTCCGGCGCGAGAGGGGACAAGGTGCTGATGGCAGCAGCTTCAGCCTCCCACCTTCATCTTCACGTCCTCGTCCGCCAGCCTGAAGTGCTTCAGCTCGTAGTCGTTGGGGACCTCATCGTAGCTGTAGGGGCGCACGGAGAAGTCGCTGCAAGCCATGGGCACCCGGATGAGGTTGTACTCRATCCCTGAGGAGCAGGAAAAGCATCAAGCGGCACCGGAGCAGGCATCCAGGTGACGATGTCCCTGCAGCGGGGACAGGCGCAGCCACCTCTGGTGACCCCGCCATCTGCTCRCACCGCCGTGCCCTCGCTTCTCACCGCTCTCCGAGAAGTAGGAACGCAGCAGGTTGTCCTGGGCCGGCCGTGACAGCTTCAGGATGTTCATGGCAGCAGCATCGGAGAGGGACCCGCCGAAGCCCTTCATGCGCTGATACAGCGTGGAAATGTTGAGCGTCAGCAGCAGCCCTGGGGGAAGAGCCCGGCTCAGTCCGCGGTGCCCGGGGGTCCCGCGGTGGCACCGCCGCCCACCCGCGGCAGTACCTGTGGTGTGCAGACTGCTCTGGAATCTCCCCTCGCTCCKCTCCAGCCGYTTTCCAGCCTTGCTGCTCTCGTAYTTSRCGTAGGAGCCAGGGGCYGGCAGGACCAGGGGATCCATGGTGTCRCAGTACGTGGCGTTGCAGACACAGACCAGCGAGCCATGGCCAAAATCCTTGGCGATGCAGGGTCGGGCACCTGGGAGGGTGGAGGTGGCTGCCGGCTCAGGAACGCGTCCCTGTCTGCTCTCCCGCCTGCCCCGGGGCGATGTCATTGTCCCCGTGCTCCGCATCCCGGCACCTCCCGGAGGGCACCCAGCTCCGCGCTGCCCCTGGCCTCCTGTCCTTGTCCCAGGGTGCCCAAGCCCCGCTGCCACCCCCGCGACGTCCCCGMGCTCACCTGCCACCTGAGGCACTGGCACCAGCAGCAGCAGCAGCAGCAGCCAGCCCAGGATGCCGACAGCCCGCATGGCCCCTTCCGCGTTCCCCGAGCTCTGGCAGGTCCCAGGGAGCAGCACCTGCGGCGGGGACACCCCTCAGTCAAGGCAAGGGGGATGAAGGGATCATCCCCATCTCCTCAGCCCCATCTCCTCAGCCCCTGTTCCTCCTTCCAGCGCCATGGAGCTCCATCCATCCCCCCCTAAAACACCCTCATCTTTCAGGTAGGTTGGGCAGGGTCCATCCCTCCCAGGAGCCCGCACCCCACCCGCCTTCACCCCAGCTGCTCCCGACCTGCGCTGCCGCCAGCCCTCCTCCTCCTCCTCCTCAGCAGCTCCAGCCTTTACAGGGAGCTGCTGGGAGACCTCCCTCCGCAGCACACCCTCTCCCACCCCCACAGCTCCTCCTTGCTCTCCTCCCGGCCCGTACCTGCCCCYGGCCGCGGACCCGCCGTGCATCTCCTCGCCGTGGGGTTGGGTAGCACCGGGTCCCCTTCGTCCTCCGCCGCCACGCCGAGGAGGGACAGGGACACGGTGCTGGCAGCCGTGCCTGAGTGAAAGGTCCAGGGAGCACAGGGAGGTGTCATAGGGGCAGAACTGAGACCCCACTGCTATCCCTGAAGGAAGAGMTGAYTCCTTTGTTTTGTCAGGCAGGGTCTGGATGGACCCCTGGGAATCCAGCAGAGCCAAGGGCAGGCTCGTGGCACCTCATGGGGACCTCCAACAGCACCCTAGGACACCCACTTGTCCCTGCCTGCCACCCCASTGTCCCCCAGGAGCCTCAGGGCCGGGCACTCAGCACAGGAGGGTCCAGGACACCCAGGCAAGGTCAGTGGATGTGACTGCACAGCTCAGGGCACCATAAGGACACAGTGGCTACAYGAGAGCTGGGCCTGTTGCCATTCCCCCCCAAGCCTTTGGCATCACTCTCCCCAACTCAGCACGTGCTGGGGAAGGTAGCAGCACTGGCAGGAGTGGCAGGAGTGGCAGCAGTGACAGCAAATGGGCAATAACCCCAGCTCCTGGGCAAGCAGGGCTGCGCTCTGGCTGTCAACAACAGCAGCTGGACCCTCAAAGGGAACCCTGCTGTCCCAACACCATGCCAGGAGCAAAGGCCAGCTCTGGTGCTCTGATAGCACTCCCTGTTCCTTGAAGAGTGACCCTCCAGCCCAGTGAGCCAGGGCTGAACTGGGCCAAGCTCACCTGGGCACGCAGACCCCACCTGGTCCCATCACCCAGGATGTYCCCACTCCTGTAGATATGCACCCATCACTGCGGGGACATCCTCAGCATCTCCACACAGGCGTGGCCCAGGGAATGGAGAGTGGCCAGATCCCAAGTCACAGCTCCCAGCCACAGCTCCACTGTCCTGGAGCATCAATCACCAGGTCAGGGCTCCCCTGCACAGGGTTAAACYGCTCCGTTAGCTTTCCCTCCATGGGTGGAGCAGCACTTCATGACTAATTTTCTCCACTTCTGGCATATCAGATTCAGCTCTGGGGCAATTCAATCCATCAAAGTTCCTTCTACCCCCCAGCACTGCCCTGCTGTGGGCCCTTTTGCCACAGTTCCACGCCTCTGCTGGGAGCTGAGCCATGCGACACCCGGGCCAGCTGCCACCGGGGCTGGGGCAGATGGGGCCAGGCAGCCCCTGGTTACGTCTCATGGGGCAAAACAGGTGCCCCAGGAGGGTGTTCCTGTCCCTGTCCCGCTGCACTGTGCATCTCCCACCTCCAAGTGATTCAGGTGTGACCAGACTGCTACACCCAGGCTAATGAGCCCCAATTTTGGGGAGGGATTAATGGCAATCAGCTACGTCCAAGTTCACTTTCATCCATCCAGGATGGCCCCCGCTCACCCTTCTCATTCCAAGGTCCAGTTCTTCCTGCCCCCCATCAGCCACAGCCCCCCTTAATTGGCTCAGGTCCCACAGCTTCTGGAAGCAAAACACTGCGGAGGCTGCTGGAGCTCATCCTTATCAACACCAGCTGATAAGAGTGTCCTGCTGAGCAGGAAAAGTGAGACCCAGGGGCCGGGCAACGCCTTGCATGGAGCTGCTGGCACAGCAGATACCAGGCGGCCCCACCAAGCCCCCAGAGCCGCTTCTTGCGGCCAATCTCCAGATTTGGGGAGCTCCTGGGGGTCGCAGGGGCTTCGTGGCATCGTGTGACCGCCCTTTGCAGTGCACAAGGTGGGTTTGTTCCAGGATGGGGTCAAGGACGTGGGGKCAAAGGAGCCATCAGAGGAGCCATGGGGTGAATTTTGTCCCTAAGCCAGGGCAGTGTGGATGGGGACCCAGGGAGCTGGGGTGGTTTAGCCTGGAGAAAAGGAGACTCAGAGGTGACCTTATCACTCTTTACAACTTCCTAAAGGGCGGCTGTGGTCAGCTGTGTGTTGGTATCTTTCTCCAGGTAATGACAGAAGAAGAGGACACAGTCTCAAGATGCACCAAGGGAGACGCAGGCTGGATATTAGCAAAAAATTTTTCACAGAAAGACTGATAAAATACTGGAATGATCTGCCCAGGGGAGGTGGTGGAGTCMCCATCCATGGATGTGTTTAAAAAAAGATGTGGCACTTGATGCCGTGATCTAGTTGAGGTGTTAGAACGTGGGTTGGACTCGATAATCCTAGAAAAAAATTCTGTGACAACGGAGCAGGGCTAAGTCACCTTTCTGGGGATCCCAGCTCTGTAAACATCGATGCCAAAGAGCCTCATCAGATGCTGTGGCATCACAGCAAGTCCTTCCCGGCACTGAGACCCCAGCCCAGAGCACATGGGGACAATCCTCAGGGTGATCCCCGGCTCCAAGCGAGCTGCTGCCGGACCCCAGCAGCCCCCAGTTCACCGCGAGCCCCAAACAAGCCGAGGCTTTGCACAAGAATTAATGAGCCGAGCCAAGCCCAGCGACGTCGGAGGCTTCGCCCCCGCTACGTTTATCCCGGAGCCAGTCGGTCCTTGAGCAGCGAGCCGAGCGCAGGGACGAGGGCACGTGGACCRGAGTGATTCAGCATCCGGCCAGCAGCTGTGAGCACCTGGGCAGGTAAGGGAGAAACAGGTGGGGGAGCAGCCCYGCACTGGGAATGGGATGCTTGGGAGTGATGGGAATGCGGCTCGCTGCAGTTCCGATCCTGGAGAAACATTTCCCTCTTGTGGACAAACACAAACAGCCTCGGGGCAGGAGCGGGGTGCTCTCCCCAGCACTCTGGCGGCACGCCCCGGGAGCTGTGTGGGGTCCCCAGGAGCAGCATCCCTGTGGCTCCGTGGCGTGCCAGTGTCCCAGGGTGACACTGTCACTCTCTGACCACGCCTGGGCTGCGCTCGGCCCACGCAGTATTGGGGCTGTCAGTCCTGACAGCACCCCTGGGCACATCCCGCCTGCACGGACCAGCCCAGGGGCYCCGACGCCCTCCTCGCCCTGAAATTATGACCTCCCTGCCCTAATCTCCTACTCTCACACCCTGCCAGCTCCCTCCCTCCTTTCCTGGGTGTGCCCACACTCAGCACCCACTCCCGGTTCTGTCCCCGCTTGCTCAAGCCACCCCAGATCTGTGGGTGGGTGCTGAGCCCCTGGTGCACCCCCACCCTCCTCACCGCAGTGGGGACCCCTCAGCTCAGCCCCACGGAGAACAGCAGGCTCCAGGCAGGGCTGCCACAGCCTGGCCAGTCTCCCTGTCCTAGAAAAGCCCCAGGAGGAGCTGGAATTGCCCTGACCTCAGGCAGAGCTGGCTGGGACCCTGAGACCCCTGTGATGCTCCTGAGGCTGGCCCTGCCTCCAGCCCTGGCCTCAGGGGCCGTGGTGTGGGAGAGACATGACCCACACAGCCCCTGGCCTGACATCAGTGGCTCCAGATTGGCAGGAAAAGCACAGAAAACTAAAGCTTGGCTGCAATCCCTGCTCAGCCCATCAAGGGGTGGGTGTCCAAGSGCTTTGTCCCTGCTCCTGATGCTGCACCCAGAGCATCTGCATTCAGGGTGAATCCTGAGCCACTTGGCTAGGTCCTAAAACCTGTCCCCAAAGGCAGCAGGAGTGCACAGGGGCCCTGCTCAGCCCCAGCCAAGCAGTGCATGCTTGGAACTGGGAGCAGACTCATGCCTGGAGCATCTCCCAGCAGGGTGAGCCCCACGGGGAACCGAGGTGGGCAGAARGGCAGCGGGTGGGCAGGGAAAAGGGCTGCCCCACGATGCTCCGGGTGCTCTTTGCCAGACTCCAGCAGGCTCCACGCCGGGGTGGCACCCAGCCACAGTGCCCAGGAGCGGGGGAGGCACCCAGCCGTTTCTCTTCCAGCCGCAGACTTCCAGGCAGCATCCGTGTTTAATGTCAGATCAGCACAACACAGCCTTCGCAGCCTGGGTGGGGGGGTCTCCACACCCTGAGGGGCACCGGTGCCCCCGGCCCTCCTGCACACACATCCCCGGGGAGGCTCCGGGGAGCCGCRTCCCCCGCACGCCCCGGCCCGAGCCCGCGGGCAGCTGGGGCTGCGCGTCCGGCCCGGCTGCRTCCGGCCCCTGGCCCCTGAGCCCTGGCCGGCCATGGGCACCTCGGCCCCCTCACCGCCGCCKCCACACGTAGGTCTGGATGGAGTTGGCCGGAGCCACGGCCGCGATGAGGCCGACGGTGTCGGCCAGCCCGAAGCTGATGTCCTGYGGGGACCTGGGGGGTAAGAGGAGGGGGTGTCAGAGATGCGGCACCTGCACAGGGCACGGTGGGATGGGGTCACACACAGGGGGGTCAGGCAGCGTCACCCACCGGTTCAGAACCACCACGGCCACRGCSCCGTCGGGGCGCAGGAAAGCCGTGTACTCCAGCGCTGTCTTCTTGCATTCTCTGGAGGCGACGAGCCCCACGCGCTGGGAGCCCTCGGGGATGAATTTGCTGAACGCACAAACGAGAAGCAGCCTCAGGGTGGGAGTCAGACCCCAGGAGAGCTCCTCTCGAGCCAAATTTGCCTTGCTCCTCTCAGGACAAGCTGCTGCCGGAGCTCAGGCAGCTCAGCACGTGTTGTGGGCTCCAACCCACCTGAAGTGCCCCATGTGGTAGAACATGGGCTGTTTGTAGAAGATGCCTTCACTGCTGTCCACAATGATGGGGCTGTCCACATAGTTCTTGACCCAGTTGGGGCCCCCCTCCAGATCCAGGGCCAGATTCCAGTCAGTCCAGCCRGCCACAAAGTGGTTCAGATTCTGCAACAGGACAGCTCAGATGCCTGCCCAACACCAGCAACCCTCTCCAGGGCCCGGCACACAGGGAGATACAGGGGCCTCACCGTCAGGATGCTGTGGCTGTACTGGTTGCCACGCTCCCAGCAGCCCAGGATCACATCCCGCTCCCAGAAATGGGCCCCRATGCACGCCTCGGTGGCCAGGATAAAGTAGTCAGGGAAGAGCTCRTGAGTGGGCAACACCGTGTCCTGTATGGGACCGATGAAGTCCAGGTACCAGTGGATGCCGATGCCGTGSACGTAGCGAGCTGCCTTCTCATCCTCCAGCACCTGGCAGGGAGAAGAGTCAGTCCCATGGGGCAGAACCAGAGCCCTCCATAGGATGGAACCCAAGCCTCCCATGGGGACAGGGGCTCTGCCCTGGGTCACCATGATGGCACATGCCCCCCACCACACTCACCACCCTGGCCCAGTGTGGCAGGTGGAGCCGGTTGTCGTCCAGGATGATGAGCTGGAYGTGGCGGTGGGAGCTGTTGGCCAGCGCAGGGCCCAGGTCCTGAGCGATGAAATCCCGCTGCTGCTCAGCTGTGAAGCCCAGGCACTGGAAGGGGTAGTTGTTGATMAGCCCAGCCGTGGGCTCGTTCTCTGCTGTCACTGCCCAGAATGTCACGTTGTGCTTGGCGTATTCATCCAGGAACCTGGTGTGGAGGGAAGGGGGTGAGCCCTGAGAGTCCCCCAGGTATCGCCCCAGACCCCCAGCCCAGCCACAACTCACCGTACAAAGTAGTTGGCCCAGGTCTTGTGGTACCTGTCCCCTGCCTGCCCCTTCAGTGTCCCCTTCCCCACATAGGACTCGCTGGTCTTCAGCCAGGTGGGGGAGGTCCAGGGGCTGGCATACAGCGACAGCAGCCGCTTGCTCATGGCCGAGGCTCGGTGAAGGAGGGGGATCTGCAGGAGGAGGTGGAGGGGCTGACTCAGCTCAGCCCCTGGGACCCTCCACCCCACCCTGGCTCCATCCCACCGCTCGCCTTCAGCTTCGTGTCCTCRTCTCGCAGGCGGAAGTGGGTGAGCTCGTAGTCGTAGGGGACGTCATCATAGGTGTAGGCATGCAGGGAGAAGTCRCAGCTGGCCATGGGGAGCCGGATGAGGTTGTACTCCAGCCCTGCCAGGCACAGTGGGACACGAGGTGTCCAAGACGTGCCAGCACCCATAGTCCCTTTGTCACCACCCCACCTGTCTCCCCGACATCCTACCTTCCTCAGAGAAGTASGAGCGCAGCAGGTGATCCTGTGCTCTCTCTGGCAGGGACAGGATGTTGATGGCGGCCGCATCGGTRATGGAACCACCAAAACCCTTCACCCTCTGGAACCTCTGCGTCGTGTCCAGGGTGAGGACAACATCTGCAGGGAGGGGAAGCCCAGAGTGACRGTGGGTTGCAACAGGGTCCATCCCATCCCTGCCACCCGTGGCAGTACCTGGGGCACAGAGTTTGCGCCGGAATTTCCCCTCGCTCCGCTCCAGCCGCTTGCCAGCCTTGCTGCTCTCRTAYTTGATGTAGGAGCCGACGGCCGGCAGGACCAGGGGGTCCAGCGTGTCACAGTACGTGGCGTTGCAGACACAGACCATGGCATCACGGCCGAAGTACTTGGGGCTGCAGGGCCGGGCGCCTGGGGGGGCACGGGAGGGTGGTGGGGGCAGCCTCAGTGCCCCTGCCAGCTCACCCGCCTGCCCCGGGGGGTGACGCCACTGCCCCCGTGCTCCACATCCCGGCATCTCCCGAGCACCCATCTCCACGCTGCCTCCGGACCCGCAGACAACTCCCGGGCATCCCCGAGCACGGATTCCCAAGGTATTCTCTCTCTCCCTGCCCTCCCATTCCGGTCTCCATCGGGTGTCCCAGGCCGTTCAGGGACCTCCATCCCCTCCACCCACCGCGTACTCCCGGGCCCCCCTCGCTCACCTGCGGCAAGGTGCACGGCCAGCAGCACCAGCAGCAGCCGCCAGAACAGGGCACAGACGGCCCCCATGGCCCCGCCGCTCCCGGTGCGCTCGGAGCCGGCCCGGCAGCACCGGGGCCGCCGGCGGCCTTGCCTTTAAGGGCAGCCCGGGCAGCCCCGTCCCGCCCACACCCGGTGCAGGAGCGGCACCGACTCTGGGCGGGCCTGGCCCCGGCCCTTCCCCCGTACCGGTTCTGGGATGGCGAACCGGGGGAACCGCGTGGGCGCGGGGTCGGCTTCCCCGCCCCCTCCCCGAGATGCGCAGGCGGTCCCGGTGGCGGTGCCGGTGCCGGTCCCCGCTCCCGCTGCCTCCCCACGCCCCGACAGCACCGGCTGCCCCGTCCCGCGGAGCCGCCACCGGCAAAGCGGACCCGGCACCCCGTGATCCGTCAGCTGACCGCCCGTCCCCGCCCCGTTCCGCCCCGCCCTGCCCGTGACACCGGCCCCGTGGGCGGTGGCGACCACCTTTATTGGGTCTCTAGCGAGGGGCAGCGGCCGCGGGACCGGCCCCGCAGCGCGGCCCGGGCGCAGCCGGGCGGGGAGGGACGGGCACCGGCATCGGGAGCGGCCGGGGCTGGAGAGGAGACGGGCACAGCCAGCTCAGGGGCAGGGCGAGGGACAGGCATGGCAGTTCCGGGGTACGGGCACGCTGGCACAGGAGCCCAGCGACCAGGCCAGCRCAAGGGACAGATCAGGGGACAGGCAAGGTCGTCCTGAAGTTACAGGCACGGCTGGCACAGGGGACTGAGGATCAAGCCAGCATAGCCAGCCAAAAGAACAAGGCAGAAGACAGGCACGGCCAGTGGAGGGGACAGGGCAGAGGACAGGCATGGCTGGCACAAGGGACCGGGGATCAAGCCAGCATAGCCAGCCAAAGGGACAGGGCAGAGGACAGCATGGCCAGGGCAGGGGACAGGCACGGCTGCCCCAGGGTACAGGCACGGCTGGCACAGGGGACAGGGTATGGCCAGTGTGTGGGTCAGGCACAGCCAGAACGTGGGGRCAGGGCAGGGGGCAGGTGTGGCCATCCCAGGGAATAGGCACAGCTGGCACAAGGAACAGGACAAGGGACAGGCATGTCCAGAACAAGGAATAGGGCGAGGAACAGGCATAACCATCCCAGCCAAGCAGGGCACAGGCACGGCCGTCCCGGCCCCCCAGCACACACCCCAGGGGACCAGCCCCTCACCCCAGCCCCGCTTGGGGAAGGGGCCCAGCCGAGCCCCGGGGCAGCAGCACAGGAGCCCAGCCCCACCAGGGCAGCAGCAATGTCCGAGCAATGTCCAGGGCTGAGCCCAGAGTGGGGGATTCCCTCTCCCCGCGGGGGCTCCGGAGGGTCCGTGCCGAGGCTGTGCCCTCAGAGCGCGCTCTCCTTGCAGGCTCCGCTGAGGCTCCGGGGGCGGCTCCGCTCCAGCCGCCGCGTGGACAGGAGCCGGCGCAGCGACGACGTGGAGCTCAGGTCCCCGCAGCTCTGCAGGTGGATTCCTTCGTGGGGCCGCTCTGCAGCTGGCCAGCCACTCCAGGGAACCTGCAACCCAATGGGAACGAGCTGCAGCCGCAGGGATGGCAGCCCTGCCCGTGACACCCCTGCCCCACACTCACCCCCCTTGTGCTCAAGCCTTTAAGCTCCAGAGCGGCCAGGTGGCACACAGGGCAGGAGGAGAGAGGTGACAGGGATGGCAGAGGCGTGCATCACGCGCCCACACTGGCATTTGGGACAGGCTCGTTCTCGTTAAGGCCTCCCGGGCTGCGCAAGGACTCTGGCGTCCCGTAAAGCTCAATTGCCGGGATGTCCCAGCAACTTCCTCCTGGTGCAGTGACTCAGGGGCAAAGCCAAAGCCATTGCAACAGGCGTGGTTTTCCCACCCGTGGCTCCAGTGGGGATCAAGGAAAAGGAGCTGCCCCCCAGGAAGGGCTGGGCAAGGACAGGGCTGCAGGAAGAACGCTCTGCCTGCAGCCAGGGTGCCAACACAATGGGGGTGTGGCAGGGGAACGGAAACCATGGAAGAGCCAGGGTGGAGGTGCTGATGGAGACAGAAAGGAGGGAGAGCATGGATGGGAGTTCTCTGGGAAGGAGGGGTTGCCCATCCTCTGTGGCTTCCAGAACCCACCTGTTTGTGCCCGTGGAAGCTGTGCCCAGACACGTCCGTGCCAGCTGCCAGGCTGCGCTTGGGTCTCTGCAGGAACCTGGCCACCAGCCCGCGGGTGCCCCAGTAGCCCTTGAGGTCCCCCAGGGAGCGGGTGGTCGTCTTTGACAGCTGCTGTGGCACCTTCTTGCAGGGTGGCACCTTGTTCTTGCCCACCGAGCTGGCCCGGAGCAGCGGCGGGGAGTCACAGTGGGAACGGTGGAGCAGGCAGGCCTCAGAGCACAGCCCTGTCAGACACAGGACACTGCTCTGACAGTCCTGTCCTCATCATCAGACAGGGGACACTGCTCTGACAGACCCATCCCTGCCCTCAGAGCCAGGACATTGTTCTGATGGACCCAGGACACTGTTCTCATGGACCTGTCCTCATCATCAGATGCAGGACACTGCTCTGACAGACCCATCCCCGCCCTCAGACCCAAGACATTGTTCTGATGGACTTGTCCCCACTGTCACACCCAGGACGTTGTTCTGATGGACCCAGGACACCATTCTGATGGACCTGTCATCGTCATCACACACAGGACATGCTCTGATGGATCCATCTCCACCATCAGACCTCTGGCACTGCTTCAACAGAGCCAGAACACTGTTCTCATGGACCTGTCCTCACTGTCAGACCCTCAGGTGCTGCTTCCAGCAGACCCATCCTCACTGGTCTGGGGCCCTGCTGTCTCCCATCCCCAGTCAGCAGGAGCTGTCCCACCATTGGTCCCCATTGTCCCGGTCCCAGCAGAGTGAGCTCAATCCCCAGAGGGCTCCAGACACCCCCTCCCCGTGCCCCCTTTCTATCCCAGTACATCCCAGCGCCCTGACCTGTATCGGCGGAGGAGTCGGACACGGTTTCCTCCAGTGCTTTGGTATAAAGTACTTCCCTGAAATCTGCTGAGAGCAGAGAGAGCCCTCAGGCCTCGGCAGCTGCGCAGACCCCAGGCAGCACGACCCTCCAGCACCCCCCTGCTCCCAGGCCAACAGACATCCCCTGCTCCCCCCATTCCTTCCCAGACTGGCTCTAATCCCATCCGGCCACAGAAAAACACAGCCAAACCCCGCGGCACAGCCCGGCTGCACCGCACCGGACGCTGCCACACGCCCATCCCATCCCGGCGGTCATTGTCACCTACCAGCACGGCCGGCCATGGGGACGCCGGGGTCACTGTGCGACCTCAGCAGCGGGCGCGGGGCCAGCCCCGGGGCCGGCGACGATGGGCAGGAGGTCTCGCTGTTGCGCCGGGGGTGGCCGGGGCGGCCGGCGCCGGTGTCCGTGGGGCGGCCACCCCCTCGCCCCTGCAGCGAGGAGCCCTTGTCCTTGAGGCGCACCTCGGGGAAGCAGGGCCCGGCGCAGCGAGCCAGCCCCGCCAGCCGGTTGCAGCTGTGGGTCACGGCTCCCCCCACCAGGATGCCCCCGTCGTGGCCGGGCTCCGCTGTGGAGCAGGAATAGGATCGCTCTCCCCGCACACGGGGCTGGGGCGTCTCCTCGAAGGGGCCCTGCAAGCCCAGCGTGGGGCTGCGGGCGTGGTGGCTGCACTGCACGCAGTCCACGCTCAGGCAGTAATCGGCGCGGCTGCGCTGGATGGAGCGGAACAGCACGTAGTCGACGGAGCGCATGGAGCCCTGCAGCTCCAGCAGGCACGAGTCCTCCGAGGGGCTGCTGTCCCCGGGGATGTCCATGATCTCGGACATGATCAGGGAGCCGCTGTCCATGGATACTGCAAGGAGAGGATGGGCACACCGCTGAGCAGCTGCCTGGAAGAGCTGGCCCCGCTGCAGCACCGCTCCCATCCCCTGTGCCGGGGGGAAAACTCACCTTCTCCGCTGAGCACAATGGAGGGGACGCGGTCGCAGGTGCAGGTGTGGGAGCCCTCTGTCAGCTGCGAGTCGAACAGGGTGGCCTGCGGGACAGCACGCTCGGGGCTCAGCGGAGCAGGAACCCACCCTGCCTGGCCTCCCCTGCCCACAGCCCCATGCCCCCACCTGGCTGTCTCCCCGCAGCCCCATCACAGTCTCGTATGACGGGGGGAAGTCAGTTGGGTAGAGGGGCACGGGGCTGTCCATGGAGCCGTTGTATGTGATGCTGCAGAGGCAAGAGCAGAAAAGCCACGCTGTGTGGGACCAGCCCAGCCTGTGGGCACACCCTGCCAGCCTTGCTTCTGGCTGGTACCTCTGTGCATCTGTCTCAGAGCTGCAGGTGTACTCAGGTGGGTAGTAGGGGGGCGGTGGCACTGGGGGCACAAACTCCTCGAAGTCCATCATGCTCTGCAGAAAGGTGTCAGGTGGGGACGTGCATTCCAAYGTCACAGAGCTCGAGCGCTGTGGGACCAGCTGCAGGGAGAGGGGAGAAGGGAGAGCTGAGACCTCCTGCCCAGAGATGCAGCAAGGGAWGTGCATCCTGGGCTTTAATCTGCACCTGGCTGGGGCCAGGTCCAGCCCTGGCACCCCAGGGACCACCCCAGCCTGGGAGCACTGCTCCCATCCCCGTCTGCTCCTGGGCCAGAGCTGGGACTCACCACGTGGATGATGTCAAGGGAGAAGATCTGGATGCAGCACACGACAGCAGAGAGCGTGCAGATGATGGTGGAGAAGATGGTCAAGCCRCAGACACTGAAGAGGAGATCCTGGGGAGCAGTGGGGTGAGCTGCAGAGCCCGCAGAGCATGGCCGGGTGTGCGGCCGCTTCCCAGGGAGCCCTCGTATCCCCCTGGTCCCTCCACCTTGAGTGCCACACGGATGCTCCGGCAGTTGGGGTTGGGGAACATGGTCAGCATCTCGCTCTGCTGGCTGCAGGAGGCGGGTGGGGGCTCCGAGCGGGCCTGGCAGCAGACACACGTGTCCCTCTCCTGGGGACAAGAAACACTGTGAGGAATGACGTGCTATTCTCTGAGAGCCATTGAGCACATCCCACCACCAGACCCCAGCTCCCCCTGTCCCCAGAGGCCCCCAGCCAGCGACGAGCCGTGCATGGAGGCCCGGGGGTCGCTGGAGCTCAGCCTCACCCTCTCGCAGGCCTCCAGGGTCTTCACCAGCTGTGCGTTCTGGCAAGACAGGATGGAGCCGGCGAGGCTCAGCATGACCCCCAGCACCGACAGCAGCGTGAAGAAAGCGATCTGCAACGGGAGGAGAGGGGCTGCCGGCAGGGCTGCGGAGCAGGGAGCCAGCACACGCGGCTGGAGGCACGGGGGGGGTTTTTGCTCGGCCTCCCCGTTCCGAACTCCCCCACCTGCGGAAGGGTGTCCCCCCCAACACCTACCACCAGGGTGAGCGGCCGCTTCCAGGAGATGATGCCAACGAGCCCGGACAGTGCCAGCTGCAGATGCACGAGCCCCGGGGTGAGCACAGGGAGARGGCTCTGTTAAGGCAGTGGGGTCCCGAGCAGCCCCTGCCCACGGGCAGAGCCCCCCGATCCCGGCAGGCCTGGAGACAGGCCAGGAGCAGCGGGGCTGGAGGAGCAGCCCTGGCGCCACAAGATGGGAGAAACTGCTGATTCAGGGCCTGGGGACTGCGGGCTGCTCTGGCTGGGCAGCAAACCCGGGCCAGGATCCGTGCTGCGGGGTTACCCTGGGGGACGCCGGGTGCTGCCCTCACCCCAACACGCAGCTGACAGAGCAGAGCCTCCATCGCCACCCAGTCCCTGCCCTGTCGTCACTGTGGTGCCCCCACACCCTCGCTGATGGTGGCTGCGTACCCCGGACGGTCCCCGGCCCCGCTCAGGGGTCCCCATCCCTCACCGAGTCACCCTGGGGGAGCCCGTGGGATCTTCCCACAATGCACCGCGGCAGCCACGGGCAGAGGGTGGGGGAGCAGCGGGGCTGCCCTCCCCTGGGACCGGCGGCWCGCTCGGTCCCCGGGGAGCGGTGCAGCCCCCTCCCCGCGCCGTCCCGGCCCCRCACTCACCGAGAAGCCGGCCCAGGACGGGCAGGAGTGGCGGATTCTGGTGGAGGGAGTGATGGTGGCCGCCACCAAGCTGAAGGTGACGATGAGGACACCGAGGATGGCTTGCACGAGCCCCAGGACCAGCAGGACCTGCAGCCAGGTGCGCTGGAGGCGGAGGTGGGTGAGGCTGCGGGAGCTGCGGCCGGTCAGCGAGCGGTGGGAGTCGGTGGGGGAGGGCATGGCCGCGGCGGGCGGCGGCTCGGGGCCGGCCCCGGAGCCCCGGGATAGCTGGCGGCACCGCGCCAGGACCGCGGGGAGCAGGAGCAGCCGCTCTGCGGGAACGGGCCGGGCTCCACCTTTCGGCCTGCCGGAGGATGCTGACGGTGGCTCTTCACAGCCCCGGGCGGGGGGGGCTCGGGCAGCGCCCACGGCCACGCGGAGCCAGGGCCGCCAGAAGCTCCGCGGAGAACAGAACCAGCCTCGCCGGTCCCTGCGCACCCAAGGCCGGGGCCGGCCTAGAGCCGCCGGCCGGAGAGGGAGCGCGGCCCCGGGACCGCCGCCTCCTCCCTGGCCGTCGGTGGAGCTCCGGGCCCCCGCCGGGAGATCATCCCGCCCCGCGGGGCCCGAGAGCCGCCGCCCGGGACGCAGCCCCCGGGGCAGCGCCAGCAGGCGGGAGCCGCGSTCCGGACCGGAGCATCCTCCGCGGGCGGCGGGCGCAGGGCCGGGTCCCGCTGCCGGGGCCGGTACCGGTAGGGGCGGGCGGCTACCGGCGGTCTGTCCGCCCCGCTCCCCGCAGCCCCGGCGCCGTGCGGGGACGCCGGGCCGGCGGAAGGCTGCGGGCGGCGGAGCGCCGGGAGCTGCGGGGACGGTCCCACACGCTGGCGGCTGCTTGGCCGCGCCCGCCCCGGGGCCGCCCCTCTGTGCGGCACGACGGGAGCTGTAGTCCACCCACACAAACCCCCCGGGAGCTGCGACACCGGCACCGGCCCCGCCGCGCTCCCCCCCCAGCCCAGGTCGGCGCACGGAGATGGCGAAGGAACAGAGTGAACCTTCATTTATTCCTTAAATAAACCGGGAGGCGATCGGGGAACAGCACACGGGGAGCAGCGAAGGAGGCGGGGACCCCCAGAGGAGCCCCCGCCGCAGCGGGACGGGGAGAGCACCGGCCCCCACAGCTGAAGGCACAAAGCCTCTCGCCAGCCCCGGAGCTGCAGCGACAAACCGGGAGCATCCGAGAGGAGATGGGGATGAAGCAGAATGCRGGAGACCTGTCCTGGGGATCCCCAGGGACACCGGGACAGGGGACAGAGGGCAGGTAAGGGGGACGCATGGGGACTGCCTCAGCCCCCGAGGAGGGGGAAGGCCCTGGCTGAAGGGTGCTGGATGGAGCAAAGGGTCACAGTCCTCGAAGTGGGYGGGCAGGGGGAACTGGAGGAGCTGTTCACCCCTCCCTGGAGGCAAGGGGGAGCCGTGTAAACACCAGGGCTCTTCCTCAGAACCCAGCCTGGCTTTGGGGGTCCACATGGGCTAAAGGCAGGATCCCCACAGGCAGCAGCTGCCCAAGCTSTGCCTGTCCCTGCCCTGCTCTCCTCATCCCTGGGCCTGGAGAGAGGGAGAGGATGGGGAAAGGGACAGGAAAAGACGACAAGACACCCTGGGGAAAGCACCAGCCCCATCCTCATCCCACTGGAGCAAGCCCCAGGAGGAAGAGGGGGGATGACATTCTTGGCAGAGCATGGGGGTCCCCGGGCACACAGGGGGCAGGGGACCCTCCACACCCCCAGGGCACACAAGTGTCATCACCAGGAGGGGAAACAGGAGAGCACAAGGGAAAGCAAGTGACCATTCCAGTCCCTGGAAGCAGCATTCCAGCCATCTGGAGGAGGCTCCTGCCCCCAGCAGCTGGTGCTGGAAGGGAGGGCGATGGCAGGCTCGCACTTCCCACCCTGCTCCCCCCACTCTGCTGAGGGGAGGGGGACCAGCACAAACCACAACAGCCTCTGTCCGTGAGGAAAATGGGGGTTAAGAGCAGCAGACGAATTCAGGCACCAGCACTTCCAAGCTGGGATGAGGCAGCCTCTGACAGCTGATGCAGATGCACGGGGGGATCCAGTGAAAGTGCAACTCGGATTTCCTCTTCCTCAATCCTCGGGAAGAGCCCGCGTGCGCCAGGGGGGCAGGGCCGGGCCCCGAGGGGACACTACGGCGCACGGAAGGCGTTGGTGGCCGCGCCCGCAGCCGCGTTGGCCGCCGCCGTGCGCACGGCCTGGTTGGAGAAGACCCCGGCTGCAAACTCCTCCTGAGCCTTCTGGAAGCTGGCGCCCGTCCGGCGGTACAGAGAGTGGATCTGGAGGGCAGGAGCAGGCTGGGGTTCAGGGCTGGGGCTCCAGGCCCCCTCCTAAACAGGGTTGTGACAGCCCAAACCTCCCCCAAAGGAAGGGCCACAGGGTTTGGTCCTAACGCACCTTTTTGAGCATAATGATCCCCAACACAGCCACTGCCGTGAAGGACAAGGACACCAGGATCATCATGACAGCCACGGCTGTGTTAGTCCGCAGCGCTATCAGGCTCAGGATCCAGCCACTGCAAAACAAGAGGCTGTTTGTCCCCAGGTCCCCTCTTCCCCACCCGCCTCTTGCCTTTCCAGGGTCAGCACAGGGCGCACCTGAATCCCCAGTTTGGGATGCCAATGGCCTGCAGCACRTACATCACGTTCTGGGCAAAGAAGACGAAGAAGAAGACAAAGAAGTTGAAGGAACTGTCGCTCCTGGAAGGAAGAGATGGGTGAGGTTAGGCCACAGAAAGCTCTCAAACCTTCCTTAAAGCAGGAGACACGGGGGGGAGCAGGGAGCTCGGGGTGGAACCACCACATCCCGCAGAGCCAGAGGCCCCCAGGAGCTGGAGCAGGTGCACACAGCTCAGGGACACACCTGAAAGCTTTGTACATGGGCCGATACCAGCAGACGAAGGAGCAGGGCGTGTAGAGCAGAGCCCAGAGGATGGAGAGGCCGAAGCCAGAGCCAGATGAGGGGTCCACGCAGAACCAGGCGAGCGAGGACAGGAAGTTCATGAAGAGAGTGATGGTGCTGGCTGAGGGGGGAGGACAGTGCTCAGGAGCCTGAGCCAGGCTCCCCCAACCCCCAAGACCACCTGTTCATCCCGATTTCCCCAGAGCAGCAGCACACGACGTTCATTCTTCCACTTTCTCCCGAGGTCTGCCCTGGAGACTCACCCATCCAGAGGTAGTACATGGTCGTGACGGTCTTCTGGAAGTCAGCAGGGATCTCCACGGGGATGTCCTGGTAGAAGCAGGGCTTCACGGGGCAGAAGGACGGCAGCGGGGGCCAGTTGTTGAGCCTCGCTGTGGACAGAGGGGGGTGAGGAGGAGCGAGGAGGGATCCGAGGAGGGGTCCGAGGAGGTCCCCTCCCTCCCCAGCCCCGCGGCCAACTCACTCTGGGAACCGCCGAGGGCCGCGTTCTGCAGCTCCCGCTCCCGCCGGTCCAGCTCCTCCGCTTTCCGGTTGAGCTCCTCCTGCCGCTTCAGCAGCTCCGCCGTGGCGGCGGCGGCGGCCGAGGCCTGCGGAGGGGAGGGACACAAACCGCTGGGCTCCCGCCGGTTCCCGCGTCCCCTCGGTGCGGCGGCGCCTCCCCCCGTACCTGCGAACCGTAGGAGCCGTAGTTGCGSGGCTCGGTGGGACTCGCCTTCCGCGGGGGCTGCGCGGCTGCTGCCGGTACCGGGGGCGGCGGCGCTACCGAAGGGGTCTGGAACGGCGGCGGTGGCTGCAGGGGAAGAGGAGAGAGGTGAGACTGCACCGGCAGCGGGGAGGGCTCCGGTGCCCGGGGAGAAGCTCCGGTGCACGGGGCAGGCCCCGGTCTCCGGGCAGGCCCCGCCGCTCACCGCGTCGCTCTCGAAGGGGTTGTAGCCGTCCAGCACAGCGCCGGCCCGGGCCTGCAGCGCCGCCGGGTCCTGGAAGGGGTTGTCCGGGAGCACCGCGGGGCCGCCGCGCTGGGCCATGGCCGGACCGGGAGCGGGAGCGCGCTGAGCCCGCGGGAGCGCGCTGGACCCGCGGGACCGGCGCCGCCGCCGCCGCCAGGCCCCGCCCCTCGCCGCCGCTGATTGGYTCCTTTGGGCAGTTACGTCATCGGGGAGACCCGGCCGCCGCGCACGCGCCGGGGTGGGGCGCGCACGTGACGCGGCCACGTGGCCCGGGGGTCACGTGCGGCGCATCCCTCTCCCCCTCCCCC